>JAWQFJ010004630.1:0-20000 GCA_034096865.1 Theodoxus fluviatilis | reverse complement strand
GTCCGTCGATGACCGTGAAGCTCGCCGTTCTTGCTGATTGTCTCTCACGATGATAGTGATGCTGCGCTACGTGGCGCTGAAGACACAACTTCCAAAACGTCAGGATGTCGAGAGAGTGACTCGGTCACTGCTGTGGTACGGCGACTGGTCTGTACGTGGCAGAGCCATATTGACGCATACGTAACCATCAAATTAAAACTCGCAAATATTTATCAGTAAAACGGAACTGAAACACAAACTTACTGCAGATAGTTCGAGTACTCTTCTTCGAAGCGGCTGTACTTGGCTGTGGCCTGGACGATGGCTCTGCCGACAGAAGTGACAATGTACTCTATGTGACCACGACATAAATAAATTTCTCTTCACTGAAAATGACATGACTGCCTTTTTATTTGTGCATTTTATTCATCGTGAAATATTGATGCAACACAGTACTTCCACATGTAGAGTGACTTAACTGGTTCGCCACCTCACGCGATATCACTTCATATTAGTATCACGTCAATAAACACATTTAAATGTGATTTTCTTTGGATTGTGATTTAACTAGTTTGTAAGTGTACGACATAATTTAGGAAAATAATAAGCAGATACCACAATATAGTAAATATACACGGTGGAACTGTTTTATGTTTTTTAAAATTATTTTTCAAATGATGAGCAACTTGTTTTCGTTCTCTGCGTCAATAATAAAGATTAGTCATCCAAATTCTTGTTTACTAAAGCTGCCAAAACTCACCAACCTGTTTAAAACGCCATCGTTGATTAAGGCAATTTTGGGGTGGAAGTACTTCAAGAACGTCAGTCTTATCACAGTGTCTGCCAAGAAACACAAGTGTCTGACATGAATACACGTGCATTTTGGCCATGTAACAGTGCGTTTGCAATCTCGATAAGTGTACCTCCACAGCAGTGCGTCTGCAATCTCGATAAGCGTACCTCCACAGCAGTGCGTCTGCAATCTCGATAAGCGTACCTCCACCGCAGCGAAGACAGACAAAACCGGTTCAAACAAACAAGCCTAGTTCTTGAATACACAGTACAGTAATGTTTGACATCACAGTGCATTAATTCTTGAATTCACAGTACCGTGTATCTTGAATACACAGTACAGTAATTATTGAATTCACAGTTCAGTGGTTCTTGATTGCACAGTACAATAATTCTTAACTTCACAGTACAGTATTATTGAATTCACAGTTCAATGATTCCTAAATTCACAGTATAGTGTATCTTGAATTCACAGTACAGTCATTCTTGAATTCACAGTACAATCTTCTTGAATTCACAGTTCAATGATTTATGAATTCACAGTACAATGATTCCTGAATTCACAGTACAATGATTCCTGAATTCACAGTACAATGATTCCTGGATTCACAGTAGTGATTCTTGAATTCACAGTACATTATTTCCTGAATTCACAGTACAGTGATTCTTGAATTCACAGTTCAATGACTCCTGAATTCACAGTAGAGTGATTCTTGAATTCACAGTACAGTGACTCTTGAATTCACAGTGTAGTGATTCTTGAATTCACAGTGCAATGATTCTTGAATTCTTGAATTTACAGTACAATGATTCTTGAATTCACAGTTCAGTGATTACTGAATTCACAGTACGGTGATTCTCGAATTCACAGTAGGCCTACAGTGATTCTTGAATTCACAGTACAGTGATTCTTGAGTTCTCAGTGCATTGATTCTTGGATTCACGGTACATTATGTTATAATTAGACAACTTCGCTCACCACAACAACGGTTCTAAGACAAAAGGTCGGGTTGTCAGCAGTGCCGGATAGAATGGGCGAAAAGGTGAGCTGCGGAAGCGATCATGATAGCGACTCAGTCTCGCATCTGTCACTACTTGCTGCCCCAGCCACTGCAGACATGATAGCGACTCAGTCTCGCATCTGTCACTACTTGCTGCCCCAGCCAGTCTCGCATCTGTCACTACTTGCTGCCCCAGCCACTGCAGACATGATAGCGACTCAGTCTCGCATCTGTCACTACTTGCTGCCCCAGCCACTGCAGACATGATAGCGACTCAGTCTCGCATTTGTCACTACTTGCTGCCCCAGTCAGTCTCGCATCTGTCACTACTTGCTGCCCCAGCCAGTCTCGCATCTGTCACTACTTGCTGCCCCAGTCAGTCTCGCATCTGTCACTACTTGCTGCCCCAGCCACTGCAGACATGATAGCGACTCAGTCTCGCATCTGTCACTACTTGCTGCCCCAGCCACTGCAGACATGATAGCGACTCAGTCTCGCATCTGTCACTACTTGCTGCCCCAACCACTGCAGACATGATAGCGACTCAGTCTCGCATCTGTCACTACTTGCTGCCCAGCCAGTCTCGCATCTGTCACTACTTGCTGCCCCAGCCAGTCTCGCATCTGTCACTACTTGCTGCCCCAGCCAGTCTCGCATCTGTCACTACTTGCTGCCCAGTCAGTCTCGCATCTGTCACTACTTGCTGCCCCAGTCAGTCTCGCATCTGTCACTACTTGCTGCCCCAGTCAGTCTCGCATCTGTCACTACTTGCTGCCCCAGCCACTGCAGACATGATAGCGACTCAGTCTCGCATCTGTCACTACTTGCTGCCCCAGCCAGTCTCGCATCTGTCACTACTTGCTGCCCCAGCCACTGCAGACATGATAGCGACTCAGTCTCGCATCTGTCACTACTTGCTGCCCCAGCCACTGCAGACATGATAGCGACTCAGTCTCGCATCTGTCACTACTTGCTGCCCCAGCCAGTCTCGCATCTGTCACTACTTGCTGCCCCAGCCACTGCAGACATGATAGCGACTCAGTCTCGCATCTGTCACTACTTGCTGCCCCAGCCACTGCAGACATGATAGCGACTCAGTCTCGCATCTGTCACTACTTGCTGCCCAGTCAGTCTCGCATCTGTCACTACTTGCTGCCCCAGCCAGTCTCGCATCTGTCACTACTTGCTGCCCCAGCCAGTCTCGCATCTGTCACTACTTGCTGCCCCAGCCAGTCTCGCATCTGTCACTACTTGTAGCCCCAGCCACTGCAGACATGATAGCGACTCAGTCTCGCATCTGTCACTACTTGCTGCCCCAGCCACTGCAGACATGATAGCGACTCAGTCTCGCTTCTGTCACTACTTGCTGCTCAGTCAGTCTCGCATCTGTCACTACTTGCTGCCCCAGTCAGTCTCGCATCTGTCACTACTTGCTGCCCACTCAGTCTCGCATCTGTCACTACTTGCTGCCCCAGTCAGTCTCGCATCTGTCACTACTTGCTGCCCCAGTCAGTCTCGCATCTGTCACTACTTGCAGCCCCAGCCACTGCAGACATGATAGCGACTCAGTCTCGCATCTGTCACTACTTGCTGCCCCAACCACTGCAGACGAAGAGCTGCTACAAGACAGAGCGCGCCACTTGCAAGGAAAGAGCCACCGTCACCACAGTCCCATCTGCAACCGTCCACAAGTGCCTGAGTCACTCGAAGGAGGCGTCTGTGCCAGACCAGGACTTCCACGTCATCCCTAGACAGACTGGACGGACTCAAGGCGAGAGGAGTGTTCGTCGAGGCCATGAAGACGTCACCTCTGTTGACGTTGATGCCAAAGTCCTCCAGGAAGTAGTTGATGTTGGTGGCGTACCTCAACTCGCCTCCCTCGCCCACCATGACCAGCAGTCTCCCCCCGTCCTGCACGTAGCGCTTCATGCAGTCGAACTGCAAGCACACGATGGCTGTCAACTCAGGTCATACATATACGTGTCTTTGTTTGTCGACTGTAAATTGTCCTGTCACAAACTCTTACCAAAGTTGTTTTTTACACGTATGCCTACAGTTGTCTCGAAATGTGAAACATAAGATGACTTTGTCTTATGCTGTCGCTCTGGTCGTGCTTGCTGTAACGAAAGCCCTTTCTCCATCTACGACACATGAAGCCCTCATACCACTGTCTATCTCCCCTGCCCCCCAATCGCTATTTCTACCCTACTTCTGCCCCATCCCATACCCCACCTCTAACCCACCAACTGCTCCACCAACTACCTGACCGTCTGTCCCACCCTGTACTTCACATTCTATCCCACGATTCACCACACTATCTATCCAACAATTCTCTCCATCTCCTACTCTACCCCATCCCTGTCCTTTACTCCAACCCCACTCCTTCCCACCCCTCTCCCACACTCTCCCCCTGTCTTCTTTTCGTCACTCGTATGCCCCTTGAACATTCTTCTTGTGATCGTTCGGTCTTGAATACATGGTATAACATAGTCCAGAACACAGTCTTTCCAAATCCCAGAACTTCCCCGTGCAACAGCAAAGTGAACAGCAGCGGCAGCAACATTAAGTTGCTCCGGTGTTATCAGCGCCAGCTATATCAACAACAATCAATAACAGTAACAACAGCATACCCCAAACAAGAAGGGCAAAGCCCATACGACTCACATGCTTGACCTTGACCTTTACATGACCTTGACCTTCAGGTGACCTTCAAGGTCAAGGCCAATCAACTACACCTCGCAATGACATCATACACTAAACTAAGAAATGCTTTACACATTTTTCCTACCAAAATACATGTGGCCTTGACCCAAGGTCAAGGTCATTCAAGGTCATTCAACACAAAGCTGTTAATTCAAGACATAGGAAGCACAATGGTGCTTATTGGCACTTTCTACCATGAGATATGGTCACTTTTAGTGGTTCACTACCCCTTTTTGGTCACATTTCATTAGGGTCAAAGTGACCTTGACCTTGATGACATGTGAGCAAATGTGTCTCATATTGAAAGTATCACATGTGCCCCACATAATTATTAAGTTTGAAACAGTTATCTTCCATAGTTCAGGGTCAAGGTCATTTCAAAATATGTATACACTCCAACTTTGAAGAGCTCCTGTGACCTTGACCTTGAAGCAAGCTCAACCAAACTGGTATCAAAAAATAGGGCTTACTTTGTCCTATATACCATGTATAGGTGAGGTATCCAATCTCAAAAACTTCAGATACAATTGAGAAAATGTGAAAAATGGCTGTTTTTTAGACAACATTTATGGCCCCTGCTACCTTGACCTTGAAGCAAGGTCAAGTCACTATGTATGTTTGTTGACGCCTTGTCATCATACACCATCATGCCAAATTGGGTGTTGATAGACTTAATAGTCTCCGAGAAAAATCCAACGTTAAAGTTTTAAACGGACGCCCGGACGCCCGGACGCCCGGACGCCCGGACGCCCGGACGCCCGGACGGACGAAACGGGTGAGTACATAGACTCACGTTTGCTTCGCATGTGAGTCAAAAAGCGTCGACAGCGACGACGATTGATGATTGATGATTGATGATTGATGATTGAGTGATGATTGATGATTGATGATTGATGATTAATGATTAATGATTAATGATTGATTGATAATTGAAGATTGATGATGATGATGATGATGATGATGATGATGATGATGATGATGATGATGATGATGATGATGATGATGATGATGATGATGATGATGACAACGATAACAGCAATGTGGACGACGACGACAACGACAGAAATGACAGTGGTAAACAACAGCTCTGCTGACCTCATCCTGAGAGAACTTTTCCTGGGGGCCAGCGATGACGAACATCCGGGCCAGACGGAGCGTGGATGCAGTGATCTCCCCCTCGTTGCTGTGGAGAGTGACACGCCCATACTGGACTTGCTGTGCACGTAGCATGGACACAGATACTGCAGGCGGCGTGGGTGTCTCTAGTTTCACAGGAATCCCTTCCACTAATGGGCCACACTACACTAGTGGATTCGTCCGAGGAGAGGGGTGTACTTTGGTCGTTTAATTCGCAGTGACTCCCACACAGAATGACAACCAACTTTTTTACGTGCTCGCTAGCTTACATACGCGATCTTGGACGGTTATTCCGAAAACATTATGACAATAAAATGTGAATAATTTACAAACTGGTGTACACAATGCGCTTTCAGCTGATTTGGGTTACGATGAATATCATATTTGCAGCAGTTGTCAAGGCGATTCGGCTCTGTTTCGAGCACAAACGCCTATGTAAAAACGCAGCCAATCAGATGCCGTGGCCCGCCAGAGGGGCGGGGTCCGCACCCCTTACCTCGGACGAGTTCACTAGTGTGGCCCATCAGTGGAAGGGATTCCGTTTTGGGTACAGTGATGCGCGTTATGCCGTAATCTACTTTATGTTGAAGAAGGCAAAGTCCTCCAACTGTCCCACTCACGTTTTCTGCTTTCTATTGCAGTACCACGGACGGTCGGAGAAGCTAGATGGCACATCCCCCAGACCCCCACCCCCACCCCCCACCCCCCACCCCCACCCCCACCCCAACCCCCACCCCAACCCCCACCCCAACCCCCACTCCACCTTCATAAGCTGGAAGTGCTGACTGCTGAATAGTCGGGATACGCGTCAGGAATACCATTTTTCCTGGCTTTAATTCTGAATGCGCTAAGCATATCTCGAAATGAACACCATTGACTAGATTGTATGGCGAGAGCAAATCAGTCAAGTACCCCATCCCATTCACACTGGGGACAGTGGCATACAGTGATGGCACGGAATGTACACTTCTTATTCCTCTCCCATACAGAACTACTGTTTGCGATTGAGACACCTCAGTTTACAAGCTAGAAAGCAGCTGCAAGGGAAGGTCTCACCAGATTCAGACATCGCCCCTGTCAAAGGATGACTCTTCTTCAGAGCGGCCGCGTGGCTGGTGGGAAGTAGCCAGGCTCATGTCAGGGCTTCCTCACACAGTTCCCAATACAGAATCCAGCGCCTTGCGAAGGACGGACATAAAAAAGTTGGACCTCAAGGAGGACCGAACCTGCAACCCCCCTGTGAACATCCGAGTGTTGTACGTAACCACTCAATTACGTAGTGGAAAATTTGGTAGAAAGTCAGCTTCGTGCGTGTTAAAGCACCTTCAACCTTCTTTGCTCTTCTCACTGTCTGAGAGATCGACACAACATAATTATTAAAAAAAACACGCTCACCTGACCAGTTTCCATGCGGACCGAAGTTTTCTTGTGAAGACTTTGAAGCCTTTGCTCAGTGTGAAGATCTCGTCCTTCGATGCATCGAACACAATTGTGTTCCTCACCGGTTCCTCCTTGAAGTCCTGCAACAGACCCCAGCGGTCAGTTCTGCGCCGGTTAAAGGCGGGAGGGGAACGCGACACATCAAAAGCGACTGGACTGAAGACGATTTGCCTGCACCTCTCCAATGTTGTCCCCGCAGTGATTGCAGAAAAAACTGACATGCCTTCTTCTTGTACTTGTACTTGTAAGATGCTTGTAACTTTTAGGCAAACTTCTTGCATGTGGGCGAAAAATAAAATTAAAAGTAACTATCTTGTCACACAACAAACTTACCTACGTTCAAAATAAACATGCAACCTTTCTTCCCTGAAGATGGCATAGCTCTATTCACGTGGTATTCAAATGGCCTGCAATGGTTGTACTTGTAGTTACATCAGTCTCAACTCACTGCAACGAGGTATCGTAACCAATCTCTGCACACCAGTTTCCTGGAAATTATGACAACGTTCCTGTCCACTCACATTCGAGTCCGAGGCCATCTGGCGTGCAAGGGAAATGCTGTGTCCACTCAGCCAATCTTGGCCACTGGAATTCCCGTGCAACGACATTTCTGTTGCGGAGTGACGACTGCTACGAAGGATGACGTCATTCAAGAGAATGGGGCACGCGACATGATCTGTATCTCGTCTGCACGGTACATTGTGTGGATTCTTCTCAAAGTTCCATCTGTGACGCAGGTCTGATAATATGTTATCTCTTTTTTGCCAATAAAAATACTACTTTTTATAATCTGAACAATTTTCCTGTTATTATGAATGCTACCCGATGACTCCCTTGTCAGCCGGGAGGTAAACTACAAAGCCAACACCGCCACTCGAAGGAGGAAACAGAATAAAAGAAGTTCACGTGTGTTCCGCATATATCTACCCATTCTAGTAAACTAGAGATTTCGCCTACCGGCAAAAGTATCTCTAGCACAGTTCACATCACGTGATGGAAGGTTTTTGGCCAATTTATGCAAGCGGAGGTCACACGAGAGGCTTGTGGGATAGCCGATGTGTTCCCTGACATACGCCGTTAAAGTAGTTCCAAGACTATTTCGCACAAAACTCTTAACTTACTCTTGTTGAGACAACAAACAAGCGTTTATTCGATACAATAAAATGTTTGTGTTGAAATGGAACCAAGTTTTTACATTTGAATGATTTCTGTAAAAAGTGGAGAGAAAAATAGTATCAGAACGAACTATTTTTGGCGCAAGGCTGTAATGCCAAGGGTCAAGCCTATTACGCATTCATTGCGAACTGTGCCAGAGTCAATACTACTGACTCGGGTTTACAGAATGATATCTACCCCGACTGCAAACATTGACAACGTCTCTGCCTCTATCCTTCGCTTTATCAGACCATTCCAAAGTTCATACTGTGAAAAATAATTAAAGTCACAGCCTCTTAGGAGAGTGTGTCATGTCTTCATCGAAACTAGTCTATCAAAAAGGGACTAACAGTAAATTATTTATCTATGACACGCTTGTTCTGCTTTCTCTCGCGTTCAAACATATTTTGAAATTCATGGTTAAAACGGTTTGATAAGTAAAGGGGCTGTACTCCACAAGGGAACATCGGAAACGGACGCTATGCACTGTGAATGACCTCCCTTGTTGATTGCCAATGCGAGCAGACGCCACACGTGACGTCTACCCTCTGGGCGCTAATATTCAAATTAAAGTAGTGCTCAGTGAATCTACCACGTGAATCTTGAATACATCAGACATTTTACTTCTCCTTTGTCAGTCATAACATGGATTTCTTTCAAAGTAAACATTATTTGCGCTCAGACGGCATGAAAGTGTGGACCCCACGAACGGTGTCAAGCTGAGGGAATCCAACTGCACGCCCATTCTGCAGGCTGTAGTTTGTAGTGGCACGCACCAGAGAAAACCAAACTCCCTATCTTGGTACCGGGTACTGTTGTCATTAAACTTCGTTGAGTTGCTGATGGTGAAAAATCTTGCCATGATTAAAATTAGTGACGAACTCAATCCAATGCACCGAGACTCCGGAACTTTAGCATTAGCAATATTATAATGTATATGCTGAAATCATGACTGGCAAGCCTAAACTGTGCTGAATAATATTTATTATTGTTCTCCAAATTAATTGTCAGGGACTATTCTTTCGGTGTGCTAGTTTATCGCGGAAGTGCTTCTGCGCATGCGCGACGCAGATTTTGTAGGCTACATTCTGGTTTTGTTATAGTGTTATTTTCTCAGGCGCAGCATTTTATCACCGCTCATACAAGTTTTGTCTGTTTAAAGCTTAGATTTACACGTGAAACAATTTCGCACCCAATTTCGCCCATGCGCAGAAGCACTTCCACGATTAACTAGCACACCGAAAGAATATTTCGCGACAACCGGTTTGAAGAGCCTATTGATTTGATGTTTCTAGTTGACGTCTTCTTTCCTATCGTGGCAGCGTGAAAGTATGCTCTCCTTGAGTGTGATTCATGGGAGAATGTAGAGAGTTCCTCTGTGCGTGTGAGTGAGTGTGTGTGTGTGTGTGTGTGTGTGTGTGTGTGTGTGTGTGTGTGTGTGTGTGTGTGCGTACGTGCATGCGAGCGCCTGTGTGTGTGTATGCGTTGGTGTGTGTGTGTGTGTGTGTGTGTGTGTGTGTGTGTGTGTGTGTGTGTGTGTGTGTGTGTGTGTGTGTGTGTGTGTGTGTGTGTGTGTGTGTGTGTGCATCTGTGTTTATATGAGTGTGTGTGTGTGTGTGTGTGCGTGCGTGCGTGCGTGCGTGCGTGTGTGTGTGTGCGTGTGTGCGTGCGTGCGTGCGTGCGTGCGTGTGTGTGTGTGTGTGTGTGTGTGTGCGTGCGTGCGTGCGTGCGTGAGTGTGTGTGTGTGTGTGCGTGCGTGCGTGCGTGAGTGTGTGTGTGTGTGTGTATGCCCAGTATTTAATTATTTCTTTTATCCCTCCAGGTTTACTGGAGGTCCTACAGACTTTATCCCTCCAGGTTTACTGGAGGTCCTACAGACTTTATCCCTCCAGGTTTACTGGAGGTCCTACAGACTTTATCCCTCCAGGTTTACTGGAGGTCCTACAGACTTTATCTGTCTGTCTGTCTGTGTGTGTGTGTGTCTGTCTGTCCCGTCTCCACGGCTTATATCTCAAAAACTACTGGACGGATTTCCTTGAGATTTTGCACACTAACTGGAAGTTAGGTCCGATTGAATGTATCAAATTTTCAGAATCGAGGCTTGAAGAGAAAGTGGTTTTTTAAGGTCGTATAATCGAAACACCGGTCTAAAAATGATTGAAATGACAATTGACGAAATAGCCAAATTTGACGTCATTAATAACGTTACGTCATTTGCAAGTACAATTTTGATCCTATATGCCAGGAGAAGAATTTCGAAACACCTGGGGAGGTAGGCAATTTGATGGAATGGCGAAATTCCAACATGTGCGACGTCATCAATAACGTGACGTCATTTGCGAGGACAGTTTATAGGAGAATTAATTTAGATAGATAGATAGTCCTCAGATGTCTTAGGCTGCGAGGCCTTTATCTGATCTTTTGATCAGTACTTATGGCTACTCTCACTCTCTCTCTGTATCTCTCTCTCTGTCACTCTGTCTCAGAATCTCTGTCACTCGTCGCTTCATCTCTCGTCTCCCTGTCCTTCCATCCTCCTCACCCGAGATTCCCTCAGATAACTCTCACCCACAGCACACAAGCTCTGTCTACTCGCATTTCTCATCTTACCCCCCTTCCATCCCCGTTTTCCCCAGCTCTCCCATCCCCCCTCTTCTCTCCCCCCTCTCTCTCACGCTCTCAAATCTCTCCTCTCTCTCATAAGTGCTTCCATCTCCGCCTCCTATTATCCACTCACTCTACAAAGGTGCTCCTCCTACTTCACTTTCACTACATAGAAGGTGCTTTACTCACCCAGCATCCCAGTTTACACACACTAAGAGTGCTTAGGCTCCCCTGTATCCGCTTTCACACAACCTCGAGTAAGAATTAGTCCCACCATACTCACACACAGAGAAGATCGCACCACTTCACCACATGGAAGTGCTTCCACCGACGTTCACATAGAAGGGCCTCTCTCTCTACCCCACTTCACACACAGAAGTCTGCTTCCGCACCACACCTCTATCACACACAGATGTGGTCACATCCACTTCACTTACCAGCAGAAATGATTCATCATCACTACACACATCATATGTGCTCATCACCACATCACACAACTTGAGAAGTGGCTCCATCACCACTACTCCTCTTTTCAACACACACTTTAAATGCTTCCCCCATACCTCACAACACTCTCGAAATTTGTGCTCCCATCGCTTTTCCACATTCAGCTAATTGTTGCTCTGGGCTCCATCCTCATTCTCTCCGTCTATACACAGAAATGCTTCACTACCACAACACTTTCGCACCATCGATCGGACTACTCCAAGTGTTCCATACTCTCACTACTCACTATGTGCTCGTACCACCGCACACCATCATCTCTCTAGATGTGCTCCAATCCGCTTGGTTGGCTCACACACTCTCGCAGAAACTGTTTCCATCTACTTTCACACATCGAAGTGCTCTCTTCACATTCAACCTTAGAAACTGCCTCCACTACTATCACCGACTACCCCTAGAAGTGTTCCACACCTCACACCTACCGAGTAATGTTGGTACCATCACTTCACATACAGAAGTGCTCCGTATAGGACCAACTTCGCAACGACTCTCAGTAAGTCGTTCCACCAGCCTCCTACACCTACACGCTAATGTGGTCCATCTACCTTCCACATACCTAGATGTGCTCCCACCCCTCGACGAACTCCTACTCCGATGTGCTCCTCGCTTCACCACACTAGCTGGAGAAAATTTTCCAACTACTTTCTACACACAGAAGTGCTCCATACACTTCACTACTTGCCTACAAATAGTCGTAAAGTGTTTCCACCTCTTCACACACGAGTAAGTGCTCCATCACTTCTCGACATATAGGACACTGCGCTTCGCACTACCTGACTCACTAACACTAGAAGTGTTCGTCCACCTCTATCGACCATCTAGCGCGCCAAACAATCTCATTGCTTTCCACCTACTTCACACCTTGCAATGCTCCTAATCATCTTCACAAACTGTGGGGAGAAGTGCTGGCTCCTCACTTCACATTGCAATCATCATTTAACTAAAACTGGATAGACATTGCTCGAATCCAACAAGCATCATTTGGATCATGTGCATGCATTTGTAATCGCTTTTGTCCACAGATTCGCTACTTATCTACCTGCGTAAATGCAAGGTGTAAAGTTACATTTTTCGTTTTTTTAAAATGAAATTAAAAGGTGCTTTAAGAAGACAATATGAAACAATCATTTCATGAGGAGACTTCTAGGACGTTGGATATGGGTATGTCATCAGACTGCGAGCCAGACCAGCACTCCTCAGAACAGCCCTGACGGCGACACATGAACAGGCAGGACGCCAAGAGGTGGCAGACACCTGTAAGAACCAGCTCGCTTTTGGCCGCCCTAAGAGCAGCGTCCTCTGCTGGCACTAACTCTCTTGGGGCTTTAAAAGCATCGTGAATTCGCGAATTCTGGAGTCCTACCATTCTCTTCAAAAAGAAGGCCCGCATATACTCCAATACCTGCTACCTTACTCCCTCCCACTCCTCTCTCGGTACTCGTCGGTCGATCCTATCTCCCTTGCTTCAGCTCTGCCATCTCTACTACCCATTGCCTTAAAAACTCCACTATCATCCCTTATTATTCTTCCCCTCTCCTACACACAACTAACCTCCTCTAGGTATGTCTGGCATCCGCGTCGAACTAAGCTCTCTAGATATGGTCTCTCTCTCGGTCATCTCATGCTTCAGTCACACACAGGATCTCTGTCTCACTCCCTGTCCTAGTCTCTTGGGGCCTTCTTTGATGTGCTCCAGTACCATTCCTTCACACGATCTGTTAAAGTCTCCTCCTTCTCTCTTCCCCCATCTGCTCGGGCCCGCAAGTCTGTTCCTTTGGTTCTGCCACCTCCCTTGCCTCCTGCTCCTTGTGTCTCTCGTCTAGGGCTGTGCTGTGGAATGCCTGCTCTGGCTTGTCCCTGCCGTCGTGATCCGCCATTAACCCCTACTTCCCCCTCTCTCACTCTCCTATCGTCTCACTCTCTCCGTCATGATGATACTGTCCTATGTCGTGCTTAACATCACTCTTTATTTCATTTAACAAATCATGTAATGATCACTTCTACACCTCTTTGCATTTACTCTGTGCGAATCTTCTGACCAATGTCCGCTATTACAAATGCATTCAAGCCTGATGCCAATATGGAATCGCTGCTCATACTTAGATTCTAATTGTCTATTCTCACGTTCTACCATATTTTGATTCAGCATAGCTGAACGTTGATGCCACGCACTTCTGTTTTGTGAATATTCTTGCGCGAGCATTGCTGTGTGTCTGCTATTAAGTGGTGCTTCATCACCATTTTGTGTGTGAGAGGTGGACTACATCTTCTGTGTGTGAAGGTAGTCTCTGGACGCTGCTATTCTCTATGTGAAGTGATGATGAGCCACTTTCTGTTCGTGTGGAAGTGGTCGGAACTCTCTTTCTGTGTGTCGCTAAGTGCTGTGAGCTGGATCACCTCTTCTCTGTGTGACTGTAGTGGAACATTTCTCTGTGTGTGAAGGCTGCCTTGACTCGCACATCTCTGGGTGTCTACCGGTGGTCGGAGCCACACTCATCGTCATGGTGAAGTGTTGGACCGACTATCTGGGCTGTGTGTAGCGTTGTCCGATCTACTATCTGTCGTGCTGCGGACCACGTGGTGGCGTATCTGGCACTTCTCTGTCGCAATGTGAAGTGATGCGCCACAATCTGCTCGTACTTTGAGGTTGTGGGAACCACACTTTCATTCGTGCATGCAATGTAGTGAGCTCATCCTTCCTATTGTGAAGTGTGGAGGCCCTCTTCTCTGCTGTGTGAACGTTAGGAGGCCTCCATATTCTGTGTGTGACTCTAGCGATGGACGTCACTATCTGTTGCTGCGTGGTAGCTCCGTGCACCAATACAGGAGTGTTGAGGCTTGATGGAACACTTTTGTGTGTGTGAACTATGCGTGCTGTTGAACGCTATTTCTGTCCTATCGATCATGCGTGTGACGCTACCCCATCCCTAGCTCTACCGTGTTCAAGTGCATGGAGGGCTAAAAAAAGGAGAGTTGTGTGACGCTCGCAGCGGTTTGAGGCAATTTCCGTGTGTGTTGCAGTCCGTGCCCGGGAGCTACTTCTCGTGTGTGAGTGGTCGGTGGATTCTCGCCATATGTAGTGCTTGTCTAGTCGACTGAGATACTCTCTCCGTTGTGCTGCATAGTCTGAATTGGACTCCCCCCACTATTTCTCGTAGTGTTCATTGTGGGTGCTGCCATCACGCCCCCCCTTTCTCCTTGTGTGACTACAGTGCGTGGCTTAGCTCACTTCGATTGCTCAGCTGTAGAATGATGGGTGGAGCCTTCCTTATTTGTGTCTGAAGTGGCTCTGGAGTATCTTCCTGACCTCCGTCTGTCGACTATGCGGTAGGATCTCGCTCTTTCTGTGACTTGCTGTGACTAATGCTGTCGGGAGCTACTATTTCGTGTGACTAGTATCTCTTGGTCTTGGAGTCACTTCTATCGTGCTCTCGTACAGTGCTATCTGTCGACTGCCACTTCTGTCGTCCGTTCCAGATATGGTGGGACTCAACTTGCCGGCACTCCACTTTCTTGTCTTCGTGCCTAGGCTCAGGGTATGCCCCTTCTCGTGCTGCTATAACCGTGGTGGAGTCGTCTGCGCCTCTCTCGTACCTCCTGCGTACTTCTCGACGTCTCTGCATCCTTCGTTAAGCGAGCCTCTCTGTTGTGTGAGCGGGGTCTCGATGCACTCCACGTAATTGTTAGTTCTTCTTCTATACCTCTGGTGGAATGCACTCTCATGATGTCGTCGTCACACGTATGGAGCCCTTCTTGTCGTGTGACTCACTTCTGGTCTGCAATACGGCCTCCTCCTTCTGTGATGCCCTCTCTCTTCTTAATGCGGGGTAGCAACTTTCTGGTGTGCTTAACTGGGGGGGGGTGGGGACCAAGAGGGAAAGGCATCCGTTTGCAGTATCTCGGCTTTGGAGCTGCTAAGTTGGCTTTTGGCATGTCTACCTTCTCTGCTCTGCTGATGGAAGTTCTCTGGTCCAGCTCCCGGGGTTGTCGGGTGGCAGTTTAAGGAGGCAACGTGCTGGAACTGTCCCCAACGAGTGTTAGCTGAAGTGCCGTCCAACACCCTGCCACGCGATCGTATACCGCCGAGCTCGACCTTGCGGGAGCTCTCGGGTGTGTCCGCACCTCCACCGTCCGCTCCGCAAGGTGAGCTCGGCGGTTAGGATCGCGGCGGGTGTTGGCTACGAGGCCATTCAGCTAACACTGTTGGGTCCAGTCAGCACGTTGCCCTCCCTTCTCACTAGGGAAGGGGGGGGGGGCGGATAGAGAGAGTAGGGAGGAGAGAAAGAGGGGGGGAGGGGAGGTGGGAAAAGGGGAGGAAGGGAAGAGACAATGAGAGTAAGAGGTGGGTGTGAGATAGAGAATCGAGAGAGAGAGAGAGAGAGAGAGAGAGAGACGAGAGAGTAGAGAGACAGAGAGACAGAGAGACAGAGAGAGAGTGTGGAGAGTGAGCCATTAAATTACTGATCAAAAGATCAGATAAAGGCCTCGCAGCCTAAGACATCTGAGGACATATCTATCTATCTAAATTAATTCTCCTATAAACTGTCCTCGCAAATGACGTCACGTTATTGATGACGTCGCACATGTTGGAATTTCGCCATTCCTCCCCAGGTGTTTCGAAATTCTTCTCCTGGCATATAGGATCGAAATTGTACTTGCAAATGACGTCACGTTATTAATGACGTCAAATTTGGCTTTGCCGTCAAATGTCATTTCAATCATTTTTAGACCGGTAATTTCGAGAATACGACCTTAAAAAACCACTTTCTCTTCAAGCCTCGATTCTGAAAATTTGATACATTCAATCGGACCTAACTTCCAGTTAGTGTGCAAAATCTCAAGGAAATCCGTCCAGTAGTTTTTGAGATATAAGCCGTGGAGACGGGACAGACAGACACACACACACACACGACAGACAGATAAAGTCTGTAGGACCTCCAGTAAACCTGGAGGGATAAAGTCTGTAGGACCTCCAGTACCACGCTTGAATGGATAAAAGTCTGCTAGGACCTCCAGTGCTGAACTGGCGAATAAAGTCTGTACGGACCTCCAGTTAACCGGAAGGGATAAAGAAATACTTGAAATACTGGGCTATCGACCACACACGCAGCACTACACTCACGGCCACGTGGGGCACGCACTAGCACACACACAACTCACATCAGCTCAGCGCACGCACTGCACGCACTGCTTACGACACACACAGCCCACACACATCACACTCACGCTACGCACGCACCGGCAACGCACAACACGCACTACGACGACAAACACGCACTGCGCGCCGCACGCACATCGCACCACACACTACACACACACACTCAGGATAGAACACAGATGCATCTACACACACACACACACACACACACACACACACACACACACACATGGGGAGCAAGCAGGAAGAGGGTGGAGTGGCAACTTACACAAAGCAGCGACGGACGGCACAACGACAACAACAACACTACGACACTACCCAAACGCAGTGACACACCGAACCACACAGGCATCGCATGCACTGTACGCACACAGCACGGACACACACTAGCACACGACCACCTGGGAGACACACTACCTACACACACACACACTAAAAGTCAACTGGGATTACTCACGAAGAGGAAACTATCTTAATTCTCGGGGCCATGAATTCGATACTCAAAGAGAGCATAATTTTCTACGGCTGGGCCACGATAGGTAAAGGAAGGACTGCAAGCTAGAAGAACGATCGAAATCAATGAGGACTCTTTTAAAGCTCGGGTATGTCGCGAAATGATTACTTTGTTAGTCGGAGGGTAGAGCTTGATTTTACAATCCTAAAGGGAAGTGCTTCTGCGGGGTGCGATACAGGTGGGGGCGAATATTGGGTGGCGCGAATTGTTTCCACGTGTAAAGTCTAAGCTTTTAGTAAGGCAGAACAAGATTACTTGTTGGAGCCTGATAGATAAAAGTGACATGCGCCATGTAGAAGATTAACAATATAGTACAGAACCAAGAAATGTAGCCATACAAAGGAATCTGCGTCGCGCATTGTGTAATACAGGTATAAGAGTGGTGTAATGTGGATGTTCAGGGCGGGAGATAGAGAGTGGCGCAGAAGCACTTACGCGGCGATAGAAAACTAGCACCCCGATAAGAATAGTCCCTGACAATTAATTTGGAGTACAATAATGAAAGGGTGTTATTCAGCACTTGAAGTGTTGGCTTGCCGTTGCAATGATTGTTCTGAGCATAAACTGACAGTTAGGAATTTGCTTAATGGCATGAAAGTTTGTCCGGATATCTCGGTGCAAATTGGATTTGAGTTCGTAAGCACTTAATTTTAATCATGGCAAGATTTTTCACGGACCATCACCGCAACTCAACGATGAGTTTAATGAACAACAGTACCCGTGTACCCAAGAATATGGAGGTGTGGTTTTCTTACTGGATGCGTGCCTACTTAACAAATCCGCACTGCAGAATGGGCGTGCAAGTCTATGCGAAAATTCCCTCGACGCGTTGAACGACCGTCGTGGGGTCTCACCCTTTGCTATGTCCGTCTGCAAGGGCGCAATAAGTGTTTACGCTTTGAAAGAAATCCATGTTATGACTGGGACAAAGGGAGAAGTAAATGATGGTCTGATAGTATTGCAAGATTGGCAGCGGTGGTAGATTCAGCTGAGAGCACATCGAACTTTAAGTCTTGAATACTTAGACGGCCACAGTGGGTTAGAATCGTGCACAGTGTGGTCGTTTGGCTCGAGCATTAGGGCTTAATCAACAAGGGAGAGTTCCATTCACAGTGCCAGCTAGCGTCCGTATAGTCCGATGTGTCCCCTTTGTGGTAGTACGACGTGGTGGTACCCCTTGTACTTAGTCAACCGTTTTAGACCGATGAATTTCAAATAGTGTATCTGTAACGCGTGAGATGAAGAGCAAGAACAAGCGTGTCATAGAATAAAATAAATTTGACTGTTGTTTGACTCCTTCTGCTTTTTGGATAAGATCTGATTTTTTTCGATGAAGTGCATGACCACATCTGCTCCTAATGCAGAGCCTGTGACTTTAATTATTTGTTCACAGTGATGAACTTTGGATATGGATCTGTACTAAGCGCAAGGATAGAGGCATGAGACGTTGTCAATGGTTTGCCGTCGGGGTAGATATCATTTCTGTAAACAGCAGAGGTACCGAGTAGTATTTGATCATTGGCACAGTTCGCAATGAATGCGTAATAGGCTTGACCCTTGGCATTACAGCCTTGCGCCAAAAAAGTCGTTCGTTCGATACTATTTGTTCTCTCCACTATTTTACAGAAAATCATTCAGATGTTAAAAACTTGGTTCCATTTCAACACAAACATTTTATTGTATCGAATAAACGCTTGTTGTTGTCTCAACAAGAGTAGAAGTAAGAGTTTTGTGCCGAAATAGTCTTAGAACTACTTATACGGCGTATGTCAGGGAGCACATCGGCTATCCCACAAGCCTCGTGTGACCTCCGCTTGCATAAATTGGCCAAAAAACCTTCCATCACGTGATGTGAACTGTGCGTAGAGATACTTTTGCGGTAGGCGACAATCTCTAGTTTACTAAAGTGGGGAGATATATGGTAGGCGGACAACACACATCGGCTGAACTTCTCCTTTCTTCTTATTTTCCGCATTGCTGATCAGAGGCTCCTTTCGAGTGCCGGTGATTGGCTATTAGGTCGTTTAGCCTCCCGCATGACAAGTGGAGTCACTCGGGTAGCATTCTATATAACAGGAAAATTGTTTCAGATTATACAAACAGTAGTATTTTTATGGCAAAAAGAGATAACATATTGATCATACCATGACGTCTACAGATAGGAACTTTGCAGATAGAAGTGCCACACAGAGTACCCGTGGCAGTGACGAGATAGCATCGATGGTACCACGACACCCATTCTCTTTAGGTGAATGAACGTCATCCGTCGCAGTAGCATTCGTCACTCTGCAACAGAAATTTCGTGTGCATGCACGGGAATTCAGTTGGCAAAGATATTCAGGCGTGAGTGCATCACAGCATGTCACCGCATTGAACCGGCAATTGCGCTCCACACGGACTCGAATTGTGAGTGGACGGAACGTTTGTCCTAATGTTCCAGCCAAACTAAATATGCTCAAAGCCGCGCACTAATGCAAATTGGTCGTGCAGCAGATTGCGTTACTGATACCTATCTGTCTGGCAAGTGAGTTGAGACTGACGTACGACACAGTACAACTCTTTGCAGTGCCATTTGAATACTACGTGAAGTAGAGCTATGCTCCATCTTCACGGAAAAGGGTGGCATGCTTTATTTGAACGCTAGGTCGTTTGGCTTGATGCTGGACAAGATAGTTACGTTTTATTTTATTTTTCGCACACCCCACATGCAAAGACGTTTGCCCAAAGTTACAACATCTTACATACAATGTACAAGAAGAAGGCACTGTCAGTTTTTTTCTTGCAATCACTGCGTGGGAAAACATTGGGTGAGGGGACAGGTCGCAGGCCAACTCGTCATCACTTCAGCAGGGCTTCCAGGTCGACATTCTTGATGTGTCGACGTTCCCCTCCCGCGCCGTGTTAACCGGCGCAGTCAAACTGATACGCTGGGGTCTACTAATTGCAGTTACTTGTCAAGGCGGAATCCGGTGAGGAACATCCACATTGTGTTCGACTGCATTCACGAGAGATC
>JAWQFJ010004626.1:0-15572 GCA_034096865.1 Theodoxus fluviatilis | reverse complement strand
CTACGAGATTCATATTTGTGTTATGTCCGGGGTTATCTCCCCCCATATCATTACTCGTGCAAGGCGAGGATAAACGGCTTTTTATGCCACTGGTTTCTCCATTTCTATGGCAGAGCGTGACGGAAAAGAGTCGAAAATTGAATGCACCAGAAATATACGTAACCGAAGGTGCTGCCCAGTACTGTAAGCTAGAGTACGGGTGTTTCCCTTTCGATGTACAGTGACTGACAGACAATTCTCCATGGTTTGTCTGCGCCGAGGAATTGTTCCCACCTTGACCCTCCTTCTCAACACTACAAAGCCGACAAGAAACACAGAAAACTTTGGTGCTCTTTATTTCTTCATGCTGTTTGACCAGGCTTCGTTCCCTATGTCAGCCCAGTTCCATCATGGCTCCCCGGCCACTTCCGGTCGTCGCTATGCACGGCGGGACATGCGGACTTCCGGTGGCGTCTGTTTGACTTTCGGGGGGAAAGCCGCGTGTCCAATGGGAAACGTTTGGCCTGGGGAGCAGCGCAGGGGAGACAACTGCTCTGTCTGGGAGCAGCTCTACTTCCCATGTACGAACTGTACTGTAGACGATTCAGTCATGAAGTGATCCCTCATGAACCCCCTCACTCAGCGTCTCTGTCTACAGCGTCTCGTTAAATCAAGTGCAAAGCATTGAGTGGAAACCGAGTTTGCAGTGGATGAAGTCACTCGCTTCTCTGCGGGATCTGCCCGGGGTGCAGACATCTGTAGACGCTGTGACCACGTGATGAGTACGCCTTGACCTTATTCACATATTCATGACAGTGAAGGCAGGGGAGCTAACTTGGGGGAAGTGGGATGGCTCGCCACAGGGGGGCCTGGCCGAAGCCATACACATCCACTCTTGCAATCCCGTCTTATCCTTAAATCTGGACGCCAAAGCGCCTTAAAATTAGAAGCTATATGAGTGCAAACTGGAAGAAAATCTGTGATAAAAAAGGAAAGAAATTCGAAGGAGAAAGTGCAGTGCACTGGTATAATCCTTTCATCCTATCCGAGGCGTAAGGAGATTGTTCGAAAAAGGGTTTCCACAGAATTGGTCACATTTCCCACTCAAAAATGATTTATATGTTTTCCAAAGCTTGTGTCATGGGGATAAGATGATGAGACCGACGAAAAAACGAGCTGGAGGCAGGGAAACAGGGGGACAGAGACGCGGAGGCGGTGGAAGATGAGCAGGAACAGCAGCAAGAACAGCAAGGGCAGCAAGAAATGCAGCAACAGGATGAAGACCAGAGCCAAAGGGAAGTGCAGGCGGCACATCGACAGTCGCAAGGCAAGAGGAGCATCTTGTTCAGGAGAAAAGGGGAAGTGTCAGTTCCTGTTGCCATGGCAACTGCAGCAGGAGTTGCGTGGTAGCAGGAAGAGAGAGACTCAGGCACAGCAGGATCGCAGCAACAGACGATGAGAACGAGGCAAGGGCGAGAAGATGTGCCGGAAAAAAACGGAGCGGAAACCGGAAGTGACGAAGCAGGGGTAACGCAGCAACAGCGCCGCCTAGCGGTAGACGGCGCAATACAGATGTCACAACGCCACCTGACGGCAGCAGTTGCCGTGAGGAAAGATGGCGGAGTTTTCCCAGCATTCCTGGCGGACTAATTGCTCATGGCAGCATGGAAGAGGTCTCCTGTGAAAAAAGTAATGAATTGCCTCGGTGTTGACTGCGCCCCATTTCCACATCCGCTTTTTTGCTGCGCCCTCCCGTTGGCGCTGGCTTTTCTTCGCGTCCCGTCTCAATCTCGCTCTTTCTCGTTCCGTCTCAATCTCGCTCTTTCTCGTCCGGCCACTCTCCGTCCTCCTTTTGAAGCGCGCTTTTTACTCCCCATGCGTAATGCACGTCTTATGCCGTCTGTTTAGAGAATCAGAAAGAACGGCTCACTCCAGATTCGGTTGAGGGAAGTGGCATGCAAGAGTTTGAATGAAAGGCCACGACGTGCTAACGAGGCCACATCAGCGGGCCAGACACGAGTAGTCATGCACACGATCATCATTCTCCACATAGAAACACAGACAGCACCACAGCTGGCCTTGGCTACTCAGTCAGTCTTGAATGTCGGATTCTAAGTTTTGCAAAGACACACGCCGGACAAGATGAGGACATTTTGTTTCTGGTGGGTCATTGCCAGGTCATGCAGCAGAGTCGCTCCACACGGATTCCACAGCGGCAGGGATGGAAGAGATGGGAGCGGCACAACTGGCATCTACGCTCTGTGCTTCCATGGAGCGAATGGGTGCGAGGGGAACAGGGCGCGGATGACGCTCTCACGAGCTGCTTTGTAACGGAAGTTTATGCGCGCCGTGGAATGGCTCGGAGCGTCAACACTGAAAGAGAGGCAGGGTTTGCCGCATAGAGAACACATGCCTAGAGTCAGAAGCCCGCCTCGTTTCCTATAAGAACACAGAGCAGACCTTTGCCAATGCTTTCTCCTCTTCCTACTTTCAAAGTTTGGCCAAGTCATCACTCACGATTTCCTGTGCAAAACTGTACTGCAAAGCACACTAGAGGGCAGTTGTCGCCGTGGTCGACAGAGAAAAAGCTGGACGGACAACGTAAAGGAGAGGACGGCCCTCCCCATGAAAGAGCTGCTCAAAACAGCAACCAACAGACCTGAATGGCGGAGGATCTCCGTGTCACCGTCCCTCATGTCCCCCCGATGGCCAGAGCAGCCAAGGGAATGATATGAGATGAAATGAGACTTTTAATCCAAAAAGGTTGGTTGCAGAGGCTTTGTTGGGAACTCTGCAATCCGCTTTCTAAAATGCCTGGGGGCATGGTCCAAGGCAATCCGAATGGCACCAGGACTGCTGTAGGAGACCGCTGAAGCTGTCTCGCTGTGGGTGTAGCAGTCCAGCAGGCGTCACACACAGACAGCCACCAGCAACTAGTGGACACTCCCCGGTGGCGTGTGCGCTGCTTGGGGCCGCCCCTGGTGGAGCTACTGGAGCAGACACCTGGTGGAGTTCCTGGAGCAGACACCTGGTGGAGCTACTGGAGCAGACACCTGGTGGAGCTACTGGAGCAGACACCTGGTGGAGTTCCTGGAGCAGACACCTGGTGGAGTTCCTGGAGCAGACACCTGGTGGAGCTACTGGAGCAGACACCTGGTGGAGCTACTGGAGCAGACACCTGGTGGAGTTCCTGGAGCAGACACCTGGTGGAGTTCCTGGAGCAGACACCTGGTGGAGTTCCTGGAGCAGACACCTGGTGGAGCTACTGGAGCAGACACCTGGTGGAGCTACTGGAGCAGACACCTGGTGGAGCTACTGGAGCAGACACCTGGTGGAGTTCCTGGAGCAGACACCTGGTGGAGCTACTGGAGCAGACACCTGGTGGAGCTACTGGAGCAGACACCTGGTGGAGTTCCTGGAGCAGACACCTGGTGGAGCTACTGGAGCAGACACCTGGTGGAGCTACTGGAGCAGACACCTGGTGGAGCTACTGGAGCAGACACCTGGTGGAGTTCCTGGAGCAGACACCTGGTGGAGTTCCTGGAGCAGACACCTGGTGGAGTTCCTGGAGCAGACACCTGGTGGAGCTACTGGAGCAGACACCTGGTGGAGCTACTGGAGCAGACACCTGGTGGAGCTACTGGAGCAGACACCTGGTGGAGTTCCTGGAGCAGACACCTGGTGGAGTTGCTGGAGCAGACACCTGGTGGAGTTGCTGGAGCAGACACCTGGTGGAGCTACTGAAGCAGACACCTGGTGGAGTTCCTGGAGCAGACACCTGGTGGAGTTCCTGGAGCAGACACCTGGTGGAGCTACTGGAGCAGACACCTGGTGGAGTTGCTGGAGCAGACACCTGGTGGAGCTACTGGAGCAGACACCTGGTGGAGTTCCTGGAGCAGACACCTGGTGGAGTTGCTGGAGCAGACACCTGGTGGAGTTCCTGGAGCAGACACCTGGTGGAGTTCCTGGAGCAGACACCTGGTGGAGCTACTGGAGCAGACACCTGGTGGAGCTACTGGAGCAGACACCTGGTGGAGCTACTGGAGCAGACACCTGGTGGAGCTACTGGAGCAGACACCTGGTGGAGTTCCTGGAGCAGACACCTGGTGGAGTTCCTGGAGCAGACACCTGGTGGAGCTACTGGAGCAGACACCTGGTGGAGCTACTGGAGCAGACACCTGGTGGAGCTACTGGAGCAGACACCTGGTGGAGTGTGCGCTACTTGGAGCAGACACCTGGTGGAGCTACTGGAGCAGACACCTGGTGGAGCTACTGGAGCAGACACCTGGTGGAGCTACTGGAGCAGACACCTGGTGGAGCTACTGGAGCAGACACCTGGTGGAGTTCCTGGAGCAGACACCTGGTGGAGTTCCTGGAGCAGACACCTGGTGGAGTTTGCGCTGCTTGGGGCCGCCCCTGGTGGAGCTACTGGAGCAGACACCTGGTGGAGTTCCTGGAGCAGACACCTGGTGGAGCTACTGGAGCAGACACCTGGTGGAGCTACTGGAGCAGACACCTGGTGGAGTTCCTGGAGCAGGCCCCGAAAGCTCTACGACCACGGGTCCCAGCTGATGAGGGGGGTGTCCAATGGCAGCAGCTGTGTGTAGTACCTTGTTCGTGGCAACCTGGAGGACGGTAGTTTCAGCAACGGCGATGGCGAGAGATTCAACTCGAACATCCTGACGCAGCTTAGGAAACAAGTACAGTAATGTGTATATCTTACTCGCCAGTGTGTCTTGCGACGAGTACACGGCGTTTCCCAGCATTTTGCACACACAGCGGATGTGAGGACGATGCGGATTCTGCAGCAGGGGTTGTTAGGGTTGCAGTGGGACGTCAGTAGTGAACTGTGACTTGTGTACCAGATTTCCCAAAACACTTCTGTACCAGACTTTCCAATACACTTCTGTACCAGACTTTCCAATACACTTGTGTACCAGATTTCCCAAAACACTTGTGTACCAGACTTTCCAATACACTTCTGTACCAGACTTTCCAATACACTTGTGTACCAGACTTCCCAATACACCTGTGTACCAGACTTCCCAAAACACTTCTGTACCAGACTTTCCAATTCACCTGTGTACCAGACTTCCCAATACACCTGTGTACCAGACTTCCCAAAACACTTCTGTACCAGACTTCCCAATACACCTGTGTACCAGACTTCCCAAAACACTTCTGTACCAGACTTTCCAATACACTTCTGTACCAGACTTTCCAATACACTTGTGTACTAGATTTCCCAAAACACTTGTGTACCAGACTTTCCAATACACTTCTGTACCAGACTTTCCAATACACTTGTGTACCAGACTTCCCAATACACCTGTGTACCAGACTTCCCAAAACACTTCTGTACCAGACTTTCCAATACACTTGTGTACCAGACTTCCCAATACACTTGTGTACCAGACTTCCCAATACACTTCTGTACCAGACTTTCCAATACACCTGTGTACCAGACTTCCCAAAACACTTCTGTACCAGACTTTCCAATACACTTCTGTACCAGACTTCCCAACACACTTTTGTACCTGACTTCCCAATACACTTCTGTACCTGACTTTCCAATACACTTGTGTACTAGATTTCCCAAAACACTTGTGTACCAGACTTCCCAACACACTTTTGTACCTGACTTCCCAATACACTTCTGTACCAGACTTTCCAATACACTTGTGTACTAGATTTCTCAAAACACTTGTGTACCAGACTTTCCAATACACTTCTGTACCAGACTTTCCAATACACTTGTGTACCAGACTTCCCAATACACCTGTGTACCAGACTTCCCAAAACACTTCTGTACCAGACTTCCCAACACACTTTTGTACCAGACTTCCCAATACACTTCTGTACCAGACTTCCCAATACACTTGTGTACCAGACATCCCAATACACTTGTGTACTAGACTTCCTAATACATTTCTGCACCAGACATCCCAATACACTTCTTCACCAGACTTCCCAATACATTTCTGCACAAGACTTCCCAATACACTTGTTTACCAGACATTCCAACACAATTCTGTACCAAACTTCCCAATACAGCTTGCATCCTACGGTGGTACCAGAGTTCTGGACTCCGTTTCAAATACGGTGCATGGCATCGATAACTCGCCAACCTCTGTGCTTTCTATCGCACGAGAAGGCACCATCCCCATCAATCCGACCAATACATCGCGGTCCGCCTATAAAATATTAGACGCCTCCTTTACAGTGTCCTAGTTTGCTCGGTAGTATGGATTGACAACCCTTTTTTTGGTAAACGCTATCGTAAGAATCACAAAAGAGCAATCATCCGACTGCCTCCAGTCTTTGCTCCGTCGGAAGAACTGAGCAAACAATATGACGGAAGTCGGTGGAGAAAATAACGGTCATGCTGGCAGGCTGTCCTTCAAAAAACGCGGTACTGTGGCCGTGGGAGATTGCGAGGAACAAAAAAGTCTACAAAAAACGCAGCTTGTGTCTGTGCAAATGACAAGGGGACGGTGGAATGTCAATAGAGAAAATACGAGAAAGAAAAGGGGAGCAATATACTTGGGAAGAGGCATGCAAAAAACTAGGTGGAGAGTTATTACGTCTTTCTCAGTCCCGTCTGTGCAAGCAACTCTGTCTCATGGCGAGACTCGGGCGACTCAGCTTCTGTGCATGTCTTCGTCAGCCTTTGTGCTGCACGGCTGTCTCTGTGGGTCTCGTCCTTGGACTTGGAATAAGTCTCTGTGGGACTCGTCCTTGGAATAAGTCTTTGTGGGACTCGTCCTTGGACTTGGAATAAGTCTCTGTGGGACTCGTCCTTGGACTTGGAATAAGTCTCTGTGGGACTCGTCCTTGGACTTGGAACAAGCCTCTGTGGGACTCGTCCTTGGACTTGGAACAAGTCTCTGTGGGGCTCGTCCTTGAACTTGGAACAAGCCTCTGTGGGACTCGTCCTTGGACTTGGAATAAGTCTCTGTGGGACTCGTCCTTGGACTTGGAATAAGTCTCTGTGGGACTCGTCCTTGGACTTGGAATAAGTCTCTGTGGGACTCGTCCTTGGACTTGGAATAAGTCTCTGTGGGACTCGTCCTTGGACTTGGAATAAGTCTCTGTGAGACTCGTCCTTGGAATAAGTCTCTGTGAGACTCGTCCTTGGACTTAGAATAAGTCTCTGTGGGACTCGTCCTTGGACTTGGAATAAGTCTCTGTGAGATTCGTCCTTGGAATAAGTCTCTGTGAGACTCGTCCTTGGACTTAGAATAAGTCTCTGTGGGACTCGTCCTTGGACTTGGAATAAGTCTCTGTGAGACTCGACCTTGGAATAAGTCTCGGTGAGACTCGTCCTTGGACTTGGAATAAGTCTCTGTGGGACTCGTCCTTGGACTTGGAACAAGTCTCTGTGGGACTCGTCCTTGGAATAAATCTATGTGAGACTTGTCCTTGAACTTGGAATAAGTCTCTGTGGGACTCGTCCTTGAACTTGGAATAAGTCTCTGTGAGACTCGTCCTTGGAATAAATCTATGTGAGACTCGTCCTTGAACTTGGAATAAGTCTCTGTGGGACTCGTCCTTGGACTTGGAATAAGTCTCTGTGGGACTCGTCCTTGGAATAAGTCTCTGTGGGACTCGTCCTTGGACTTGGAATAAGTCTCTGTGGGACTCGTCCTTGGACTTGGAATAAGTCTCTGTGGGACTCGTCCTTGTGAGACTACAGTCCTATGTCCTTGAAGGACTTGGTAAAAGCTTTTGGTCTGACATGTCCCTATTTTTATCTAAACTGTTCAGTGACTCGCAACCTTTTTCCCGCACCGTCAAGGATAAATTGAGTGTCTTCTCGAAACTGACATTTGGAATTCATTTGGCTATTCATTCAAATGCTTCTAATTTTGACATTGCTGTTGAACTAGGAAAAGTCATATTTTCGGAAGGAAATGAAGTAAATGGAGCAGGTGAGAGAATTCCCTGGACGGGTGTCACATAATGCTGGAACAATTGCAGATGTATGGCTGTTCTGAATTCTACAAACATTACTTCCCTTGCTTATTGTTCTAACCCAAGGAGTGAACAAGAACTATTAGTGACTACCACACACGTAAAAAATAGATCACCATTGAAAATGTCAAAGACTGTCACACACATAGAAAGCAGAGCACCAATGGAGTTATCAGTGACTATCGCACACAGAGAAAATAGAACACCTATTAAAATGTCAATGAGTAAATAACCAATGAAAAGGTCAGTGACTACCACACGCATAGAAAGTAGAACACCAATGAAAAAGTCAATGACTATCACTCACAGAATGTAGAACACCAATGATAAAGTCAGTGACTACCACACACACAGAAAGTAGAACACCTATCAAAATGTCAGTGACTACCACACACACACAAAGTAGAACACCAATAAAAAAGTCAGTGACTATCACACACACAGAAAGTAGAACACCAATCAAAATGTCAGTGAGTATCACAGAGAGAGAGAGAGGGGGAGTTGAACAGCAATGAAAAAGTCAGTGACTACAACACACGCAGAAAGTAGAACACCAATGAAAAAGTCAGTGACTATCATTCACACAAACAGAAAGCAGAGCACCAATGGAAATGTCAGTGACTATCACACACACAGAAAGTTCAACAACAATGAAAACGTCAGTGACTATCACACACACACACACACAGAAAGTAGAACACCTATCAATATGTCAGTGACTACCACACACATAGAAAGTAGAAAACCAATGTAAATGTCAGTGACTACCACACACAGAGAAAGTAGAACACCAATCAATATGTCTATGACTACCACACACACAGAAAGTAGAACACCTATCAAAATGTCAGTGACTACCACACACACAGAAAGTAGAACACCAATGAAAAAGTCAGTGACTATCACACACACAGAAAGTAGAACACCAATCAAAATGTCAGTGAGTATCACAGAGAGAGAGGGGGAGAGTTGAACACCAATGAAAAAGTCAGTGACTACAACACACACAGAAAGAAGAACACCAAATAAAATGTCAGTGACTATCACACACACAGAAAGTAGAACACCAATGAAAATGTCAGTGATATTCACACAGACAGAAAGCAGAGCACCAATGAAAATGTCAGTGACTATCGCATACACAGAAAGTTGAACAACAATGAAAAAGGCAGTGACTAATACACACACAGAAAGTAGAACACCAATGTAAATGTCAGTGACTACCACACACATAGAATGTAGAACACCAATGAAAAAGTCAGTGACTATCACACACACACAAAAAGTAGAACACCGATAGAACAGTCAGTGACACACATAAAAAGGAGAACATCAATAAAAACCTCGGTGGCTACCGCAACCAATGAAAGCACACATCAATTTTTAAAAAATCAGTGACTATCACACTCACAGACTGTAGCAGGACCAGCGGAGCGAGAGCAATGTGGGTTACCTCCACCTTTTATTCACATCGCTTGAAAACGGCGACGCGAGATATTTCTTTCCTTCAATCTTTCTACAGCATCGTATATACGTAGATATAAACAGACTTTGCATGTTGCCCTCTCTCAATCCGGGAGGGTGACTTGCCACACAGCGCGTCAACCAGGACGACTTGCCACACAGCGCGTCAACCAGGACGACTTGCCACACAGCGCGTCAACCAGGACGACTTGCCACACAGCGCGTCAACCAGGACGACTTGCCACACAGCGCGTCAACCAGGACGACTTGCCACACAGCGCGTCAACCAGGACGACTTGCCACACAGCGCGTCAACCAGGACGACTTGCCACACAGCGCGTCAACCAGGACGACTTGCCACACAGCGCGTCAACCAGGACGACTTGCCACACAGCTCGTCAACCAGGACGACTTGCCACGCAGCGCGTCAACCAGGACGACTTGCAAGGGCGTTTCGCGTAAAAAAAAATTCAAATCGTCCACAGAAAAACCCTCACGTATTTCAATTGGACGCTATAAATAAATTGTAACGCACTGACGCCACATCTGAACGAAGGCGTCAATTAATGTCAATTGTGTAAATATCGATATTTTCACATTTTGTTATGGAGGGGACACACTTTGGGTGCAAACATGCCACCGAGTTCTTTACATCCCCAAACACTGATTGACTTTCACATAATCTCGATCTTTTAATTCACTGTGTCGTGTTATCATGTTTATCACTTGGTTTCGCCTACGAGTTTATCACTTGGTTTTGTCTACGCATTATGCGCGCATGCGCCGGGGCAATTGTTGGGCACCATGTCGAGACCTACGACACGCGGAATTATACTGTAAGAAGAAGTAGTAAATTCTCAAAGTTGAAATACTAACAAGCCTCCAGTCTTTATTGATTGAAGAAGTACAACGCTCGGAACACAACACACTGTACAATTATAGCAGTTACAGTACTTTTCGGCCATAAAATGAGAATGATTTATTTAATTCATGGTGTAAAAACGGTCACGGAATTAGAAAAATAAAAACCTAACAAACGACATACATCGACTCAAACTGACGCGTTTTCTCATACTTGGCGCCAATGCGTCACCACAGCAAATACAATCGTCCGACACAGATGTTTGAGAGACTTTCCCCTCCACCAAGGAGCTTGTGTTTACACTCCATTCGTGAGTTATTCGGCAAAATATATTTTAAAAAGTTCGAAACGGATCTAATGAAATTTGGTGCAACGTCAGGTTTGAAACCAACAAGCGACCCGTTAAATTTGGGAGGTTATCTGTTCTTCTGTTTTGAAATTACAACCCAAAGAGACATTAGAGAGACATAGAGCGTCCTCCACCAACTTGGCTTGGTATCTAAATGAGGGTGCGCGCGCAACACAAGAATGTAACCAACTTCGTTTGCCAAATGTGCCATAGAACAGCAAACGATTTTTTTTTTTTGTGAACGAAGGTACGCAACTCTTGGTAAACTTTCGTGAGTTCTTTTTTGGAAGGAGACCAAGAAAAAAGCCCAAACGAAGGGAAGTAATTCGGATCGATTTCCAAGAACGCCGAACAAACGGTAATCGTTTCGTTTTTATAAATTTGCCTGTTCTTATGGTGCTTTTTCCATCAGTCTTTTAACATTTTAACAGTTTGTACAGGCAGGTTTTCAATCCCCTGTGCGGCTGTAGAGTTGTAGTCTGCCCTCGAGGAAACATTTCTGATTTCGTTGTGCATGCCACTCTCATCTCACTCTGTTAGTATGTACTCTGCTAAAACTTTTGATTCAGGAATCTGTAGGTGCCGGGGATTATTTATAGGGTAGTAGCCTAGTAGGTATATGTCATGGACAAGATTTTGCCATATATACTCGTGACATGTTTTGTTTTCACAACTGTAAATTGTCTGCGGTGTTCAGTGCCTAAGATTGCTACACTGTAAGCTTTCTCGCGGTGCTTGTTTTGCACGTGCGCCATGCTGTGGTTCATAACATCTGGTCAGTGCATTCGCCAAATATTTTCATAGCAGTCTGCGGTGCATTATAACCATTCAGTTCAGTTTGTTCTACCCTGTTGCATGTCGATACAATTAACTAGGGATATGGATGGCCAGAGTATGTCTAGATATAGGTGAGTGGGTGTGTTGGTCAACGCGTCTGCCTCACTAGACCTTTGGCTTACCTTTTATCTAGTTCTTTCCAGGTTGCTGGTTCGTCCTCCTTGTACTTTGCTAGCGCGGTGAAACCATGGATATGTATACATGTAGTAATTATTTGATAGTCCAAACTGTGAAGTGTGGCGGACACGGTTGTAAATGGAGTTAGAACTAAAACAAGTATCAGAAGTTTATTTTAGGCGTGTTCGTATCAAGTCTGCATTTTATTTGTTGTCTTTCTACCAAAACCCACACTTTCCAGTTTTGTGACAGCATACTGTACTAGACGGGCTCCGCTATTATAGATAGATATATTTGTTCTCTACCTATCAAGTAGGGTCAGATAGAAGAGGGATCGATAAAAAAACAAGTTACACTGGAGCATATTGAATTTATCATCGAGTGGCAGCAATGAACATTTTTCCCCTTTCCAATTGCAGACATCATGCCACAAAATCTGTTAAACGCTCAGATGGACCAGGTGCTTATGGATGAGATCATCTTATCCAATCCATTTCAGTATGGCGTAACATGGGACATGATCTTGGAAAACCTGTGGAAATCCCGTGATGCAGCCCTTTTCCAGGAAATTACCAAAAGCAAGACAGTGCGTGGCCACGCGCTTCTCATCATGGGGAAGCGCCGGGCACTTGTTGCCAAGCAGCTGAGCTCGTAAGTTTATTTTTGTCATGAAGCATCCTCTGCGTGTACAAATTGTTCATCTACAATTTACAAAGCTGGTGACGTACAATGATACATGTACCTCCAATAATATTGGTGTATTATTTAGTTCTGGAACAGAAGATCCTATCTAGGGCTCTTCATAATCCCACTCAGTCATGTATGACAGTATGTACACCTACACACGTATCTCCCTAGTATCAAAATCAACAACCATGGATGTTAAATTGTCGTTTATAATTGTTTCAAACAGATCTGGACTTGAGGAGCCGCCATGCACGGAGCTAGACCTTGCGCTGGATGAGGCAATCCAGCAGGAAGACGACAGCAAAGTAGCACAGAGGATGACTCGGGAGGACCGGAGAGAGAAAGAAACAGAGGGAGGAGGAGATGAGACAGAGGGGTGAGGAGATGAGACAGAGGGGTGAGGAGAATAGGATTCGTTCACTAGAGTCCCAAAATCAAAGGGACGCTTTGATGAAAATGTTGGAGCTTCTTGCCAGCAAAAAGTGAAAAAGGTTTCCAACATACATGTTGTGTCCCTTTGATTCTCCCCCCCTCCCCCACCATCCATTGTGTTCTTGTGTGTGTGTGCATTTGTTTCTTGGTTGTGTTTTGTTGCCAAGGAAACATTATGTCTCAGGCTGGTTAAAGTAGCATATGTAGCTGGTTCAAATACTCTAAAAACCCTTTTAGTTGTTGATTGTTGTGTTGGTTTCTCCCTCACATTGTCCCTTTGTGAACACTTCTAGTCTACACTGGTGCTAATTTGATTTCTAACTTGTTTAGCCTCTTGTGTAGGGATACACACTGAATAAATGAACAATCTTATGTTTTCAATTCACTGAACTGTTGCTAGGCTTTTTTGTGGGTGTATGTGTGTGTGTGTGTGTGTGTGTGTGTGTGTGTGTGTTGGTTTTCTCTCCATTATTCTGTAATGAATTGCACAACAAAAGGGTAAATTGTGTGCATGAAAAAGGAGGGCAGGGTGTAAATGTTTGTGTACGTGTCCATACAGACTAAGTTCAGGCAAAATCTTGACTTTTTCTCTTATTGAAACACCAATGACAATCATAGTAAGAAGAAACTAAGATATCAGGAATCATAATGAATCCAATTCCATTTCAAAGTCACTAAACCAAGCTCATGCAGGGCAAAACAATTTAATCAGGCAGAGAAAGTGGTTGGCAAACAGGTTGTTTCCCCTGCACTGTGAATCTGTGCAACAATCAGCAACTGATATTTGAAAAAAATGAGCATCCACTGCACAAAACCCCCCCCAAAACAACACCAGGTTAACAGCATGAGAGGTTTTTGCAATAATCTAAGAAAAAAGTTAATTTGACAAGATTAAACTTTAATTAAAAATTAAAAAATAAAGTTACAGATTTATAGCTAGTCTTATAGCTATTAGCATCCATTTATATACAAACAAGCACTTTGACTTTTTCTCTTATTGAAACACCAATGACAATCATAGTAAGAAGAAACTAAGATATCAGCAATCATAATGAATCCAATTCCATTTCAAAGTCACTAAACCAAGCTAATGAATATTTGTAACGCGCACATATATCTCTGCCAAAGGCGACTCATAATGTGGCAAAGATAAAGGCGCTGTGACCTACCCTCCACTTTAATTGGCTCAATTTGCAATTTCTTCTTTCTTTTCCTGGTCTATCATACATGGAGGGGGTCAAACTAATTCATTCTCTCCCTCTCTCTCATTGGTCATATAACATGACACATTGTTCAATAATGATGTTCTTTAATTAAACTAGATCATGACAAGACTCAAGAGAATACTATAGGAACAATGGATTAAATCAATCACTCAAATTGTGCCAGTCCACTCTTAGACCGCGCACGTAGAGGAATGCGCCCTCTAAACAGTCACTCAGGTGCAGAATGTCATCCGCTGTGTGGAAACGGAAGAACTGCTTGGTGAAGGTATCTCCTAGTGTGAACAGGTCAAATTCCTGATCACAAAGGATTCCCCGTCTCCTGGGTTTCTTGAGTAGGCGATCTGCAATTACTGCATTCAACATAGGCTCACCACTATCCACACTTGCCACATAAAAATCCCACTGATCTGTTGTATCTTCTTCAAGAGGATCAAATGGATCAGAGTAGAGGTCCATTGCTGCCTGGTCAGGAATCTGAAACACCATTATAGAATAACACTCTTAAGGCTATGTTCTGGTGTAAATGGGGTTCAAAATGACAAAAATCTTTGATTTTCAGATTTTTTTGTATCCGTTCGTTCTTGAACCATCCTAGATTACCTCTCTGCTACTCGTATGGTTCAAATCACGTGAACAACCTGAGGTACACTACCATGCTCGCAGATGGAGACAGCAAGGCTTACAACAAAGTGGCATCCTCGAACATCTATGGGGATGACTACAAGATCATCAAAGAAGAGTGTGTCAACTGTGTATCAAAGAGACTGGGTACAGCTCTGAGAAATCTTGTCACCAAATGCCATGCTCAAGGCATTACACTAGGTGGCAGAGGGGTGGGACGCTTGACACAAGCAGCAATTAAGCATCTGCAGCTGCACTATTTCACATCAATAGCTTTAAAAACAAGTGAGTTATGGTTACAGAAGTAATTGGGCATGATTGATTATTTCTGAAAAACTGGCATGCCCAATTACTTCTGCAACCATAACTCACTTGTTTTTAAAGCTATTGATGTGAAATTTTGCACAGACATTTGTGTTGATATGGACTGTGGTAAGTACTAGGATCTTTTGTGTAACTGTTTTCAGAGTCATTTTGGATACATTCAAAATTATGACTTTTAACCCCCAAAAATTGTCATTTTTGGTACACAACAATACATTTATTTTCCATTCTATCAAGTTAGGTCTAGAACATACCAGAGGGCAGACACACAATGAAGCTGGGTGTTTGCAGTGATATCAAGCGAAAGAAGGTGTTTCAACAGATGGTGAGCAACAGGGAGAAAGAGAGAAGGAGGAAAACAAAGACTGGCCCAAGCCAGGATGAGAAGAGCTCTGAAGAAGAGGGAGGGGGGCCCTGCATATCAGTCTGGTGGCTTCTACTAATCTGTAAGTTACTTCCAAGAGACATTTTGACTTTTATCACTTTCATTTGCAAATTTTCTCAAATTTAGTATATTGCATGCATGCTGTGTGTCCAAATTTCCTTCCCATCCAAGAACAGAGTAGAAGTGGCTGTTCTACTGTCAAAAGGGGGGCTCAGTGCAGCATGAGAGGCCACCTTGAGGTACATGTCTGCTGAAGGACTTCCAGAGGGCAGACACACAGTGTAGTTGGGTGTTTGCTGGGTTATCAAGTGAAAG
>JAWQFJ010004624.1:47500-49972 GCA_034096865.1 Theodoxus fluviatilis | reverse complement strand
CTTGAGCAAATTTTGCATGCGGATGTAGATATGAGAAATAAAATTTGTTTTGAAATATATACATCCTGTTTGTCCTTATTTTCTCTCTACTAAATCACTGACCCTATCTTAATGGTCTTTTTGTCACAATTTGGGAGTCCTTTGACAGAGGAAAGATACTCTACCGGAGTCACTAATTTCTTGCAAAATTGCATAAATTTGATTTAAAAGCCTTAAAACACTTTTTTAAAAGTTAAATTTAAAAACAATTGATACATGTCTTCTTTTCAATAGTATAATAATGTACTTTCAAAAAAAAGAAAGGACAAATATTGCTTTGAATTACCTCCTCTTTGACACCAGAACATAGCCTTAATCAAAAATCAACATGAAATCAAGTCCCAGACTGTTGGCTGTACAATGAACACATATCACCCCTTCCATAATTTTTTAATGTGTTGTTGGGAGTACAAAATGGGCTCATCTGCAGTTTACCATACTGTTCAACTTTTGCATTTGATTCTTGATTTTCATCAAGATCGTTCTCGTTGTGTACGAGTGAACCTCTAGGCGTATGAACGTCTATTGTTTCGGCTGCACGAGTGTCCAAGTGTTGACACGATCACGATGAAGATTGAAGGGAATCGAAATTGGGTCACATTTCACAAAACAGCAGTCTGACGATTAAATAACCACACATTTAGCATCAGACTTTCCATTTACTCATGAAATAAGGCAAGCATCGCATAACTTGATGTTTTGATTAACTAGTAAGGAAAATCGAGCAATTTAAAACGTGAAGCGTGACATCTTTTGGGTCGCCATTTTCTTTGGATGCTAGTCTTTTGAAGGCCAAACAGTTGGTCGCTTAAACTACGCCTGAAATGTTTACTGTTTTTCAGTCAAGCCCTTTCATTTTACAAATCAGCAGTTGAAACGACATGGTATCATTTTCTTGTGATTACAGTAACGTTAGGACAACGGAAGAATGCAAAAATACTCACCGAAAAGGAGTTTGGCAAATCGTCTGTTTTCACCACATACAAAGCCAAATTCTTCAGCCACCATTTTGTTTTTCTCATTACGTAACCCTTATAACAAAAAAAAATCGTTCACAGATCTTCATCATTTGACTTTACCTACTACCCACACACCAAATTTCGGTCAAATCTTTGAGTTTTCGGCGGCCATCTTGTTTGTGCTCACTTCCGGTTACCATGGCAACACCATTTTTTATTCCCACCATGACCTGACCCCGGCCCACACCTAACCACATACCAAGTTTTAAGTCGATGGGAACTCCTGTGTCTCAGGCGGCTTCGCCGCCTTCGACACAGTCGTCCAAATTCTTCAGACGCAGGGGCGGATCTGGGGGGGGTGCAATGGGTGCAATTGCACCCCCCCAACGGGACCAAAAAAAAAGAAAAAAAAAACAAAAGAAAAAAAAAAGAAAAAAAAAGAAAAAAAAGAGATATGTTGATAATGTAGTAATGTAAATGTAATTGCACCCCCCCCCCCCCCCCCCCAAGCAAAAAGACAAAAAAATGAGAGAGAGACTCAGGGAAAGAGATGTTGATACATATTGGAATGTAAATATAATTGCACCCCCCCCCCTTCCTCGGCTTAAAAAAAGAAGAAGAGAGAAGCTGATAAATATAGTAATGTAAATGTAATTGCACCCCCCCCCCTCCCTCGGCAGAACAAAAAAGAGAAAGAGATGCTGATAAATATAGTAATGTAAATGTAATTCCACCCCCAGCCAAAAAACTAACTAAATAAATTAAAGAAATAAAATACATAAACAATGATAATACAAAAATAAAAAAATGGAAAGAGAAATATGTTGATAAATATAGTGATGTAATTGCACCCCCCCCCCCCCCCCCCCCCCAGCCAAAATAAAAAGGGGTGGGTGGGTGCAGAGAGAGAGATGCTGATAAATATAGGAATGCACTAGTAAAATTAAATGTAATTGCACCCCCCCCATATAAAGATTATAAATTCGAGGTATGATCTTGTTGCAAATACTTTTTCCTCATGTTGTTTTTGTGAATTGTGATTCTTTATTATTAACATCGAACTTATTTAGCACTGTACATTTTCGAGCATGTGCTTCCCAAGAGAGAGACAGTTGGTCCTATCTCCACCCCCCACCACATCAGTGGCAAAATGTATCGCCTGAAAATAGCACTTTACACGCTCAGATTGCACCAGATTGCACCATTTTGCTTCCTTTTTATAAAAAAAATTCCGGGGGGGCATGCCCCTGGACCCCCCTAGCATGCTCGGCGCTTTGCGCCGTCGGTTCGGCGCTTCGCGCCTTCGCTGATAAGATACAAAACAAAAACAAAAAGAACTTTGCACCCCCCCCTTTCAAAACCCAGATCCGCCCCTGAGACGCCATTTTGTTTTTCTTGTTACATAACCATGATAACCAAAAAATTGGTTCACAGATTTTCATCATCTGACCTTACCTACCCACACACCAAATTT
>JAWQFJ010004624.1:0-40000 GCA_034096865.1 Theodoxus fluviatilis | reverse complement strand
GCCCCGACGGCATGACTGTCTTCCCATTTAAGAACGGCAAGTCACTTGTTTGGGACGCCACCTGCTCTGACTCTTTCGCGCCGTCTTCAATGACAGATTCTGCTATCGACCCAGGGAACGCCTGCCGGACAGCCGAAGGTTCGAAGAGGAGGAAGTACGCCTCTATCTCGGAAAGGTACCACTTCGTCCCGTTTGCTGTTGAAACAACCGGAGTAGTCGGACCGGCAGCAACGGAACTCATCCGAGAGATCGGCCAACGGATTGCACTGTCGACAGATGACTCACGCCAGACACAGTTCCTTTTCCAGAGAATCTCGCTGTCAATTGTGAGGGGCAACGCGTTCGCGATCACATCGTCGGCCAAGCGTGAGGCTGCCCGTGACCCAAAGCCGAGGGGTTTTCCCCGCCCCTGATCCTGGCGGCTGCGTTTAGACAACTTGCCTAAATTGATGTATTCTTTCCCACCTGGGACTTTCTAGGGTTGGGGTGAGAATTGAGCGCTTTTTGCCTCTTCCGAGCACCTACAGATGTAGTGCAGCGCTTCATTTGTTAATCTTCTGCGCCCCATGTTGTGTTGATAGACGCTAAGAAAATGTTTTCTTTGCCATAGACATCGTTTATGCACGTTTAAATGTTTTGATTTCCTGTGTCTGTGACTGTGGAGCGTAGTCGAGTCTAATACACCGTGGCTGTATTTCGATGACCATCTTTTGCTGTGTGTTACATCGAATTTTGCAATGACAGAAAGCTTCTAAGTGGGACTGCATTTCACGGCGAGATCTACGTAGATCTACCGAGATCTTCGCATTTTGAAACCCGCCCCAGATCGTACATGCAAATGACGTCATGCTATTAATGACGTCAAATTTGGCTTTGCCGTCAAATGTCATTTCAATCATTTTTCGACCGGTAATTTCGAGAATACGACCTTAGAAAACCACTTTCTCTTCAAGCCTTGATTCTGAAAATTTGATACATTCAATCGGACCTAACTTCCAGTTAGTGTGCAAAATCTCAAAGAAATCCGTCCAGTAGTTTTTGAGATATAAGCCGTGGAGACGGGACAGACAGACAGACTAATAAAAACCGCTGGCGCTGAACCTCCAGGTTTTCGTATATTTATTTTAAAAAAGAGATAAAAGAACGGGTTCGAACCCGCAGACTCTCGAGAAAAGAGGAGGAAAAAACACACACACACACAAACACAAAAAACCAGGTCGGGTTCGAACCCACAACCTCTCGAAAAAAGAGAGAAAAGAAAGTTTCAGTGCAGAATCGAACCTGGTCATGCATGACCAAGAGTGCAACGCTCTACCAGCTTAGCCATTTGAGAATTGATATGACGGAGTGTTTGTAAAGCATTTATAACGTTCTTTTCCCTAAACCCCCTTGCAAGCTATCGGCCCAGGAAACAATCGACCATATATTTTAAACATGATGGATAGGTCCTATTATGACATGTTTTGTTTTGCATTGGCTTGTCATAGACGCTGAATTAACACTCACACAGTCACACAGAGGAGGAGGTGTATTATATAGGTATGTGCGAGAAAAAACGAAAGGTAAATGACACGAATGAAATGTAGTTCATTGAAAAGAGCATAAAAAGATCATTCCAATGGTATAAGTATGAACACTGTGGGTCAATTTGTTTAAAAGTTATGAATTTTAATTGAATAAAATCCGGCTCTTTGTTTTACTATAAAGACAATGGAGGTTATTCACGCAGCGGCCATTTTGAATCGAAAACGAGACTGGTTAGGTAAATTTAATGGCGGCCAGCGTCTATGGCGAAACCGAAGGCTCATAGACAATGCTGTGTTCCTTATTGCGAAAACGATGATCGGTATGGCGAGAACTCCAGACTGTCCTTTTTCAAATTCCCCACAGACAAGAAGCAGAAGAAACTCTGCTGCAGGCGGCTAAACTGTCGTCTGCTCGCATCTACCTTGTGGCGAGCACAAGCAGACGACACGAGTTGCCGGTATTTTCAGCCAATGAGAAAATTTCCTTTCATTCACTGCGGTACGCACTCTGCGCTTTAAAGATGGCTGCCTTGGTTGCAGACTATGGAAGCGGCAGTAGCGACAGTGATGAAGCACCGGATTCTGTGCCTTTGTGCGTATTTCTGGGGGGTGTTTTTTTTATGAAGGACCCTTTGGCATCCCTACTAAGCGAGTGTTGCTTTTGTGTGTCACCCTCGCTCTGCTGCAGGCGGCTAAACTGTCGTCTGCTCGCATCTACCTTGTCGCGAGCACAAGCAGACGACACGAGTCTCAAACTTTTTTCTTCTTTCTCCCGCTCACAGTCCCAGCACCGCTTGCTAAAATGACACAACTGACACCACACACCAATTCACGCGCGCACATCCTTCAACTTTCATCCAGATGTTTCCCTCCATACGCTATCTGCAACTCACCGCGCCTTCAAATTTGGAAAACTTTTCGAAGGTAAGGAGCGTAGGTTGGTGGTCGGTTCCAGCTGTCGGTCTATCTTATCTAAATCTTCCAGATCCACAGTTTCTTCTGCTTCTTGTCTGTGGGGAATATGAAAAAGGACAGTCTGGAGTTCTCGTCATACCGATCATCGTTCTCGCAATAAGGAACACAGCAGTGTCTATGAGCCTTCGGTTTCGCCATAGACGCTGGCCGCCATTAAATTTACCTAACCAGTCTCGTTTTCGATTCAAAATGGCCGCTGCGTGAATAACGTCCATAGAAAGCTGATTTTAGCGAGATTTCCGACAGAGTGACCTCCCAGTTTTCGCGTGTCTCTCCCGGAGCGCTTGTGCAAGATACACGTATGTATAGTGAGTGTTGTATCTATGCCACGTGCGTGAGGAATAAAGTTTAGTGTATGAATAGCAGAATGCAAGTGCGTGCAAGGGTTTTTATAGTATTTCTTGAAAGCGATATGTCTGTGAGAAACCGTTTGTTCCGTAGTTTGTAAACATGAACACTAATTAGCCGAGTGCGTGGAGAAGGGAGTGTAAACACTAAAAATATAACATGAAAATTCCCACACTTAAACTGGGAAAAGGTTCAAGGTGTCAGTAAACTATATCTCTCCTAAAAGATCTAAACACAATTTTCTCCATGGAAAAGCACGTCTCTAACAAGCTGGTCTTAATAAAGAAATAAACACCGGACGCATATTTATGATCTGCGCTCTGAGCAGCAGATGATCGAGCAGCTAGCATACAGGCCTATATTATAATTATAATAATGATAGCTGCGATGGCATTTTGGATCTCCCATTAGAAAAAGCGACTGGTGTCAATAGGTTAGAAAGCTTTTCCTCGCATAACTCTGAACACTGTGGTGTTTCTACCTGGAATTAGAATCGACGCTTTCATTCACTCATAGCTGAAAATGAAGCGACGACGGCACGGAGAAAACTGCGCTGCAATATCGTGTTCAAATGCCAGATACGGCTGTCGTGGAAAATCTTTTTTCCGCTTCCCCCGAGACGAGACAAGACCCAGCCTTGCACGAGCAATGAGGATAGTTGATCTTCTGCTTAACAGCGTCAAGATGGATATAAATTATCGATGTGGTGTTTCATTTTTTCGCACTGATCTGAAGCACCGAGCCGTCACCTCCACCGTGTAATCCTCTTGCCCATAGATCTTAATTTCGTCTAAATAACATGAGTAATATTTATTCATACCCCTGTCTATCACAGTCTGAGAAATCTTCTCACTGTCTGGCAAAAATGAGACACAAATGCTGTCCGGAATACAATGCAACGAGTTAAGTCTGCGTTCATTTGGAAGCCATTTTTGCGCCCGCATCTGTTACCACGAGAGATACAGCAAGAAAGTGACGTGGCTGTGGAGTGGGTCGCCATTCCATGAATTGACTACTTGCATCGTAAAAAATCATTCTTTCTCCTTCTCCATTGTTCTCGAAATTATTCCTCCTGGCATAGATTCTATATAGGATCCATCCTCCAAAAAAATCTCCTCGCAAATGACGTCACGTTTTACGACGTCAAATGATGACGTCACAGATTTTGCAAAATGGAGTCTGTGGAATCGTTTTCAGTGAAACACCAAAATGTAAAAAAAGTCACTTTCTTTTCAAACCTCGATTCTGAAAATTTGATAATATTGAATCGGACCTAACTTCCAGTCAGTGTGCAAAATCTCAAGGAAATCCGTCCAGTAGTTTTTGAGATATAGGCCGTGGAGACGGGACAGACACACACACAGACAGATAAAGTCTGTAGGACCTCCAGTAAACCTGGAGGGATAAAGTCTGTAGGACCTCCAGTAAACCTGGAGGGATAAAGTCTGTAGGACCTCCAGTAAACCTGGAGGGATAACCCTTTTTATCTCTCAGGGTAGACAGTACGTCGACAGAGAAATCTGAAAACAAAGATCGCGATTGGCGATTACAACGCTTTTGACGTCCGACACCGCAGATTTTCTGAAGAGTTTCACATGAGATTCAGAACGCTAATTCCAAATGGTTGCTATCAATTTGTACAATCATATCTTGTGTAAACAATGAACCGATTCCATTTGTATTTTATTGAGCCGATTTTGCCTGCAGCAGTTCTTAGCACAGCCCACAAGCAAGTTTTGTTTTTCAGAGCCATGATTTCAGGCCGATGCAGTGATTTTTTTAACTACAGCTTTTTATAAACGTAAATTTACGCATCAAAAGTATGTCCACTATATCTTCATTCATTCTTCCACACACCAAAAACAAGAATTCAAGCACAGGTTTAATACATCATGTTTTATATGCCATGAAAAGCAACAACCCTTAGCAGACACAGGTTTATGCATTTAGTCATATATATATATACATATTAGTCCAAAGCGAAGTTGGTGGAGGACGCTCTATGATACCCTACTAATTCACGAATCCGAAATCGTTATACAGCACGTCAGACACGTGTTAAATTCGAAATATTATGCAGGCCTAGCTGTGACACATTTCCGTCCTCTCTTTGCGGAGTTGGGAAACATGCCAAACTCCCACCCGACTACCTACATATTTAAATATAGATACAATATGACTAATGCAAGAACACGCCTAGGCACCAGAACCGTACAGAAAATTCTGGAACCGCGTTGACAATTAAAGCTCCAGCCAGATATATATGTTGGTGACGATTTCAGGCGTCACACCCCTGAATAGGACGCTACCGTCAGTTGAACGGAACGTTCGCCTCGATCGGTCGTGATCCACTCCGCTCGTCATCAACATAGAATTGTTGAGCTAATTTATTTCGTGCTGAGTATCGCACCACTATCATTGTATCATGAGCATTTGTCAGAGAACCTGATTATAAAGGACCGAAGGCGAAGAGTCGATCCGTTCTTTGCGGGAGTGTCAAAGGAATTTGATTAGGTGAAGCAGCCTGGTGAAACGTAATTTGGGTGAATGAACACTATTCCTACTTACTGAGGACAGAACAAAACGGGTGAGTAACTATATCTTGTCTCGTCCGTCTATGAACTGTTAACACGAGTTGGGAGGATCCATGTCTATATATAGCACCCAGTGTAATCCCAGCTAACTGAAGCTGACGTCACATCCGTAAACAAAGTTTTCGCGTACCTCGCTGTCTTTGTTGGCGTCGGTTCATGCGCCTCAGGTAATGCTCGCTCAAATTATCCATTTAGCAGTCATAAAAAACCACAATATCACTTTGTATCTGAAGCGCATGCATTGCATTAACAGAACGTAGTGTTAAGATGAATGGTTTCCGACGGTGATGTTGTTTTCGAGGCTTTTCATCCGTTAATTTTGTAGGTCACTTGCGATCAGCTGGGAGTGCGTTGCAGACGACTACGATAGCATCACTTTGTTGCGCGAAAATGCATCATTAATTGATTGCCCTCTTCTCAGTCAACCTTAATTGAGCGAGCCCTGTGGACGGTCTGTCAATACATCACCTGTTCTGCTGCGAATAGATGGTTTAGTCATAAGTACGGTGTTGTACAACGAACAGCAGCTCTGCTGGTGACGATAATCCCGGACGAACAAATGTGTTTCGATGCCTATTGCGGAGTGCTGTTTGATTTCTTCACAGATTCAGAGAACATGGCTAGCAAAGACAAATCTGATGATCAGGAGAACATGAACCTCTCACTAGACGGGGAAATATCTCCGAGATCAATGGACGAGACAGGTGGCGTGGGTGGCTCTGCAAGCGAAGAGGAAACGGAGACGAAGAAACAGAGAACACAGATGCCCAGCCCCAGACCTGTACCAGCCTTCATGGTTGCTGGTAGGTCAATGACTCTCTCTCTCTCTCTCTCTCTCTCTCTCTCTCTCTCTCTCTCTCTCTCTCTCTCTCTCTCTCTCTCTCTCTCTCTCTCTCTCTCTCTCTCTCTCTCTCTCTCTCTCTCTCTGTCTGTTTTCATTTCTTTATGAGCAAGGACAATTTGTAAGAAAGGCAGAAATGCCTAAAATTTCATCCTTGATAAATAAAGAATCAATCAATCTCTCTCTCTCTCTCCATCCCGTCATCTTTAACTGCCATCTCACCAAACCACACATCCTCACTAGCTTCTGCTCTCATCCCCTTGTATCTTTTCTCGTGCATCCTCAAGACATGCATCTCTTCCTTTCTTGAATTTTACCCCCCTCATTTATTGCTTATCACTCTTGTCCTTCTCTATCCTTCCTGCATGCACATCTCCTCTTCCCTCTCTTCTCCCCTCTCTTCTCCCCTCTCTTCTCCCCTCTCTTCTCCCCTCTCTTCTCCGTCCTTCCTTCCACTCCCGTTTCTCTCTTTCCTCTGATATGCCATTCCCCTTTTTTTCAGCCTCTCCCCCCAAGTTTATCACATTTGACCAGCTAATGGCTGCAGCCAATGGTGTGACCAATATGGCAATTGCACATGAGATTGCTGTGGATAGTGACTTCACCGTGGAACGGCTTCGGACTGAGCCAACAGGGTAGGCTGTATGGATTCTCTTGATCCTAAATTATTTTTCTTTAGCTCCTGTTTGAGTTCAAAGGATTTTCTCACTGTACTTCTTACTGTCTTACATGAGTAAATTTTTCAAAAGATTATCCCTCTTTAACAAATGAGCTTTGGTTTATTGTGGGTCATGCCTCCATGCTTATTGATTATTTTTGTTGATTTACTTTTGGAAGATTATCATTAAGTAAAGAATTGTATGTTCAATGAACAATCTTATCTTTCTGCATGAGGGCCAGGTAATTTATTTTAACCATGTGATTATACATGTTACATACAAGTACATCTTTCATGATGATTCACAAGTCATGTACATTTGAGCACCTTAGCTTGGCCTTACATGGTCTAATCTGGCATGCATTCATGGCCATGCTTTGGCAGCATGCATTGCAGGAATTCGGCAGGAGAGGTTGAAGACTTGATGTGAATTACTCAATTAGTGAAGACACTTTAAACAGGAGACTTTGAATACATGTAGTGAAAACTCAGTGCGACTACATCAAGTAGACATCAAGGAAACAGACAAGTTAGTTTACCTGGGCAGTGTAGTCAGCAAAGATGGGGGGACAGATGAAGACATCAAGTGCCGAATCAACAAAGCAAGATACGCCTTCAACACCTTGTGCCCAATCTGGAGATCAACAGCCCTCTCACTCCACAACAAGATCCGAATATTCAACACCAATGTGAAGTCTGTCCTGCTATATGGCTCAGAAACATGGCGGGTAACAAAGACCAACACCCACAAGCTCCAGACATTCGTCAACAGATGCCTGAGAAATATCCTCAACATCAAATGGCCAGAGACTGCCTCCAATGAAAATCTGTGGGACAGGACAAAACAAGCCCCAATCAACCAGGAGATCAGGAAACGAAAATGTGGATAGATCGGCCACACGCTACGAAAGCCTGCACCTAACATCACCAGGCAGGCTTTGGACTGGAACCCACAAGGAAAGCGCAAAGTGGGTCGACCAAAACAGACTTGGCGTAGGAGTGTCGATGCTGAAGTAAAGGCCACCAGCCAGAATGACATGGGCGGAGCTGAAGAGGACCTGCCAGAACCGTGTTCATTGGAGGAGTGTTGTTGCGGCCCTATGTTCCCCAAGGAATCAAGAGGCATAAGTCATCAAGGGAAAACTCTAGGAAGAGGAAATCAAGAGACATACATTAGAAACAAGGACCTACTTTAAGCCCATCGTACACGAGGCAATTCCACACACCACACATGGATTGACAAATATATATCCCAATGACAGAGGGCTACTGACGCTCTTGCTCCACTATTGCCAGCTGTGATTGGCTGCCACAATGACGCTTACGAGAATGCCAGGGTAGAATCGCCGCGTGTACGACGGGCTTTAGCTCCCTCAGTTTATGGGCCAACATGTCATGTGAGTATGAAAGGTACGATACATTCATGTGTCCTGGAAATTGATTGACAGAAAAAGCATAAATATTGATTTATTTATGTAAATGTTGCAGGTTTCACAAGCAGGTGGATGAGATAGCTCGCAGAGCATTCTGGGCTGTTCTGGAGGACAAGCTGAACTCTGACCCCCCAGACTACAGCCATGCACTGGTTCTCATTGCAGAGATCAAAGGGGTGAGTTGGGTGGGTGGGTGTAGTGTTTAAGGGTAAAATTGGAAATATAGTGATTGGAAAATTGAGCAAGGAAAGGGATGAACTGGAACAAATGAGGGTATAGAACAGGGATGAAAATATTTCGCCAAAGACAGATTTCCACAAATTTTCTCGCCGATATGGTCACCCGCGTGATTCGTGTAAATCCGTTGAGAAAATTGGAGGGGGAGTTTAATATGTGTGAGTCTTCGTCAGGTCCACCGAGGATCGAGATTAGAATTGAAACATCGGCGAAGTGCCTTCTAGCGAGTCAGCGGTGGCGAGCAACGCTGCGGTAGCATCCGATGACGTGGATCTGACACTGAGGCTTGTGAAGAAATTTTTCTTTCAACACATTGACACTGAACTCCATGTTATTGTATCTATGTGTGCTTCCCGTTCTGAAAGAGTATGTGATGCTTTTACAGAGTAACAATACCCTTGTGCACACACTGCATGAGAGGCAAATCGCTGTATTCCATGAGTTTCTTGCATGTTTCTTGAAGCCAGAATGTATCAGAGACCTGACACCAAGCCAGCTACAATGTCTGGATGTGAGTGACAAACAGCTGAAACTTCACAAGAAAGTGATGTTCGTTGGTGAGGCCGCAATCAGTCTGCTATAAAAATGTCATGGTCATCCTTCCTGTGCCCATTTTCTGGAATCAGCTGAAGCAGCTTACACCTCTTGTGCTGCTTACATGAAAAGAAGGCTTCCTCTCACCAGCAAAACATTGCAAGCTCTGTCTGCAAAAGATCCCTACATCAGAGGTCATTCATTGGCCCTCAAAGAACTGCTAACTCTAGGCTCTTTGTTACAGCATGTGTTACCCATTGACCATCAACTCTCCCGTGAGATAGCTTGGTATGGTGTGGACAAAACTTTCCCGTCATTCTCAGAAGGTGATGGATGACATTGTTGAGTGGTGGGGCCATGTGTCTGCAGGGGGACAATTCCCTGCAGTGTGTGCAATTGTTGCTGCAGCCCCCTCCTGTTTTCATGGCCCTCGTGTGGAATCTTCCTTCAACACCATGGGTGACATCATTGACCCCAAGTCTGGGAACTTGAAGATTGATACATACAGTGCCATCCAGACTGTTGGGTATGCCCTGACAGCCAAGTCTACCACCGCTATCAAACATTTCAGGAGGGAAGATCTGACATATGGACCATTGGACAGGCAGGTATGCAGAAGCATCAGCTCAGCAGCAGACAGGTGCAAGGCTGAACAGAAGCATCAACAGCAAGCCAGAGCTCAGAGACAAAGGGAGTTCCAGTTTCTTGCATCAGGAAGTGCCCAATCTGCCAAGGTTCAGGAGGCTTCTGAGAAAGCAGTGAGGCTGGCACACGCTGAAAAAGAACGCAAAAGAGCCATAAAAAGGGCTTTGGAAGTCCTTGCTGAGAAAGCTTCAAAGAAGAAGAAGATTTGAGCAACCATACACATTGATGTATATCCAGTTGGCACGGCTCCAGTGTATTGAAGTTGTGTCATGATGTATAGATAAGAACAAAACTTTTGAAGATGGTGTGTGTTATTTTGGTTCTTTTTATCTGTTGGTGAAATATAGGTGACACTGACAGTGGAAAGTGAATAATCCTTGTTACATTTCTTGGCTTTTGCGAATTATTTCAGTTTCCACTGGTCAAAGGTGAGAAACTGTCCTCTACAGGGATCTGTGCTATGTGAGGTTGAAACTGATACAGGGACAACACTTTGACTATTTTCATTGGTGGAAAAGACTGAAGCTGAGTTTTCCACTGTGGATGGAGATAGCTGAAGAAACACTCATAGAAAAAAACGTTGATGTTGTGTTACCCAGGTCCACTTAAAACTTTACAATTAGAGGCACTGTTATGTATGCTCTTTTGTAATATTGATCTTTATTTGATCTTCCCTGGATTTTCCAGTGCAAATGTCTTCAGTTGTCAAATTTCTTAAATTCTATCAAAGGAACACAATGCGTTTGTTCTTTTCACTTGGTTAAAAGTGAAACATTCAGTACAAGTTTACAAGCAGATACTTCATCTTGTTTACCATTTCCCTTTCTGTTGACAAAATGTGTTTTAAATGCAGGAAATTGTTTCTAATCCCCTCAAAATTGCAAAAAATCGTTTTTGCCCCCCCTGGACCCCCCCCCCCCCTTTACCCCCCCCCCCCTTTACCCCCCCCCCCCCCCCCCCCCCCAGCGGGGCGTTGCCCCTGCACCCCACCGGGACCTCAGCGGCCCCTGGACCCCGGCCTTTTTTCCTCTTTTTTTCCTCTCAGCATTTTCATCCCTGATGGAAGGAATAGGGATTGTGAGATGCCGTTGGGTGGATGTGATGGTCATTCAGAGCTTGTAGTTGTGGCGTGAGTTGATACCTTGGGCTAGTTATTGAGACTGAGCATTGGTATGGATCCATGGATGGACAGACGGACAGACAAATGGATGGATGGATGAGGCTTTATGGCTTATCAGCCTTTGTTGACTAAGTCCACTATGACTCGGATTTACTTCATTTCCTTGCACATGCATCATTTACAAATTGTGTAGGGAGACACTGTGAACATATTCTTTTCTCTTTCCCACAGGGAGTAGGGTGAGATGGGAGATGGAATAAATTGATAGGTGGGTTGACTTGGAGTATATAGGGGGGCAGGGTGGGATGGTGGGCTTTATTTAACCCATTATGACTTAATCATGTGCATGATGAAAAAGACTCAAAAACCTCATTATTTCATTTCTTCATTTCTATTTATCCTAGTAACAAGATGTAAACACTGTTAGAAAGCTAAATTAATTTGCTACACCACTGCATTATCATTGTTGGTCTCCTAGTAAATATTTGTCATGTCTGGCCTCAAAGGGTTAACTATTTGGGGGGGGGGGGGGGGGGGGGGACAGGAGTGTGGGCTGCCTTCAAAGTTGCTGGAGGTAGGGAAGGAAGTGACTGAGGAACTGGTATGACCTGCAGACTCGGAAACATGCTGTAGATGCAGCAAGAAAAGCACGTAAGGTTTTCTTAACAAACAAGGGTTTATGATGTTTCTGGAATTTGTCAGTGGACAAGCACATAATCTCTGCACTGTTGAATTTTTTCTATGCACTTGTCAGTCTGAGCATCTGCATTCATCCTTTGGGTGGATGTGTGTGTGTGTGTGTGTGTGTGTGTGTGTGTGTGTGTGTGTGTGTGTGTGTGTGTGTGTGTGTGTGTTTGTGTGGTGTATGTGTGTGTGTGTGTATATATGTATGTGTGTGTGAGTGTTTGTGTATGTGTATGTGTGTGAAAGTGTGTGTGTGTGAGTGTGTGTGTGTGTGTGTGTGTGTGTGTGTGTGTGTGTGTGTGTGTGTGTGTGTTTGTGTGGTGTATGTGTGTGTGTGTATATATGTATGTGTGTGTGAGTGTTTGTGTATGTGTATGTGTGTGAAAGTGTGTGAGTGTGTGTGTGTGTGTGTGTGTGTGTGTGTGTGTGAGCCTTTGTGTGTGTGTGTGTGTGTGTGTGTGTGTGTGTGTGTGTGTGTGTGTGTGGTGTGTGTGTATGTATGTGTGTGTATGTGTGTGTCTGTGTGTATGTGTGTGTGTGTATGTATGTATTTGTGTGTGTGAGTGTGTGTATTTGTGTGTGTGTGTGTGTGTGTGTGTGTGATGTGTGTGTGTGTGTGTGTGTGTCTCTGTGTGTGTGTGTGTGTGTGTGTGTGTGTGTGTGTGTGTGTGTGTGTGTGTGCCTCTGTGTGTGTGTGTGTGTGTGTATGTGTGTGTGGGGTGTGTGTGTATGTGTGTGGTTTTGTGTGTGTGTGTGTGTGTGAGCATGTGTGTATGGTGTGTGTATGTGTGTGCATGCACATGTGTAATAAGCCAATGACTGCCCTTCTTTGTTTCAGAGAAGGTTAGATTAAGAAGACCTTGATTTAGGATGCTGACTGCTTTATTCACACTGTAGTTTCATGAGGAACAATGATCAAATATATTGGTAGGCAAAATATTTGTGCAGTGAATGTTTCCTTTCATGGAAATGAAGGAGAGGTCAAAGACCATGTCATTTTTTCCTCACCATGTCTGATACTTGTTTTGCACTGACAAGCTTCAGCAGCTGGCTAACTGCCTATCCCTGCTTCAGGTCCTGGATGAGCCACAGACTTTCATGCGGCCACCATTTGCTTCATGTCTTGCAGATCCTGGAGGAGTTTGTGATGCCCAACTCACAGCGCATCCGCCAGCAGGTGGAGGAAGTGCTGGACATGGAGTTGCTGAGGCAGAAGATGGAGCACGACGCCTTTGACCTGGAGTACTACATGGACTTTGTGGTCAAGGTCATGGCACGACTGTGTGCCCCCGTCAGAGACGCCGACATCGCCCAGCTCAAGGAAATCAAGGGGGTGGTGCCCTTCTTCAAGTGAGTTTCTTTCCTTGCAGTCATGAACAGAGAGAAAGTGGAGTGACTGGTGGCAATGATGTCAATGGGATGGATGGGTGAATGTGGATGGATGAGTGGATGGATGGAGGAAAGGATGGAAGGAAGCATGCATGCATGGGTGGATGGATACATGCATAGATGGAGGGAGGGAGGGAAGGAGAAATGGAGGGACAGGACAGATGGGTAGACAGAATTTGATAAGACAATGTTGCAACTATATTTGACTGGTTTGAGTTCTATGAAATTTTCCCACTGCTGAAATATAAAGTACTTTGTTAGATGAATTAATGTACAAAGTATAAAAAAATCACATACATGATCAAGTAATAAATGTTTTGTTATTTCAGCTTATGATAAGTCTAATAGTAATACCAACGAAAAAGTTCAACTTCAAAGGTGATTGTTTTATCACACAGCAGTGTACAGCAACTTTGCAGTAACTTTAAATGTTGCAGGGCAGTGCATAAGATGCTGTCATTTCAAACGTTACACAAACTTACAGAGCAGCTTGCTGGGCACTGTAACTGTAAATGTTAAAGTGTACAGGATGGGATAACTCTTAAGTGTAATGGGGCAGTGTAAAGGGAGCTGTTAACTCTAAATCTTACAGAACAATGTTCAGAGTGCTGTAAATTGAAATGTCATGTGGTGGTGTGCAGAGGTTTTTAAACTCTCAGTGCTATAGGGCAGTGTACCCGGAGTTATAAATCAGAATGTTTCAGGGCACTGTATAGGGAGTTGTAACTCTTGATGTTACAGGGCAGTGTACGTGCAGGCTGTTGTAACTTTCAATGTTGAATGTTACAGGGTGATGTACAGACTGTTGTAAGTTCTGTGAATGTTGAATGTTACAGGGCAGTGTACAGGGTGTTGTAACTGAATGTTTAGTGTTACAGGATCATGGTGTACAGGTTGTTGTAACTGTGAATGTTGAATGTTACAGGGCCATGTACAGGGTGTTGTAACTTAGAATGTGAAATGTTACAGGATGGTGTACAGGGTGTTGTAACTGTAAATGTTGACTGTTACAGGGTGTTGTAACTGAATGTTGAATGTTACAGGGAGGTGTACAGGGTGTTGTAACTGTGAATGTTGAATGTTAAAGGCGGTGTACAGGGTGTTGTAACTTTAAATGCAAAATGTTACAGGGCAGTGTACGTATTGTTGTAACTGTGAATGTTGAATGTTACAGGGCGGTGTTCAGGGTGTTGTAACTGTGAATGTTGAATGTTACAGGGGGTCGTAACTGTGAATATTAAATGTTACAGGACAGTGTACATGTTGTATCTGTGAATGTTGAACGTTACAGGGCAGTGTACAGGGTGTTGTAACTGTGAATGTTGAATGTTACAGGGGGTTGTAACTGTGAATATTAAATGTTACAGGACAGTGTACATGTTGTTGTAACTGTGAATGTTGAATGTTACAGGGCAGTGTACAGGGTGTTGTAACTGTGAATGTTGAACGTTACAGGGCAGTGTACATGGTGTTATAACTGAATGTTGAACGTTACAGGGTGTTGTAACTGTGAATGTTAAATGTTACAGGGCAGTGTACAAGGTGCTGGACCTGATGAGGAAGGACATGGCCAACTTCACCATCCAGCAGATGCGGCCCTTCCTGAAGCAGTGCTCAGTGGAGTACGAGAGAACCAAGTTCAAGGAATTCCTTAAAACTCAAGAAGGTATCTGAAAGAAAATATTTGAAATCAGTGTTAATAAAACCCTACATTTGGGGCAAATCATATGCCTGTTGGAACATGCATATTGAAAACAAGCAAATTTTTATATCAAGTAGTTTTTAAAAGTGAGCAGATAAATACTGTGTTAACAACGGAAGTTTATGGTTAACAGGCAATTTCCATTGGTTTCAAGCTAAGGAATCACCTCTATGGCCAATTAAAATGCACTTTATTTATGAACAGATGAGAATGTCTCCTGTTTGTAGTGACACCGCACATTACGAGTATTCCTTTTACAAGTTTTGCCGGGGTTTTTTTTTTCTCACCAAAAAATTGTTTTCTCTGTAGGTATGAAAACAACCATCTGTCAGTGAATTTGAAATCTGAAACTCACTAAGTATACACACTGACGGTTCAGCTTTCCAAATGGAGTGAAATCTCAAAATTGCTGTCTCTTTTGTCTCAATTCGACTGAAGTATCAGACGGACTCAGTTTCGGAGAGCCAGTCATGAAGAGCTTCTTGTCTCTGCACAGAGATAGGTGTGGATGGACTGGAGATGACCAAGGGCTGGCTGACGCGGACCTATGAGAAGATGCAAGAGGCAGAGAACTCTGAGGCATCATCCTCTACAGTGATCTCCCCTTGTGGCATCCTCAACAAGGCCTTCCTGGAAGCCCTGCAGTGGAACCGTGACCCCAATGAGTTTCCTGAGGTAGGCAGGGATGTTATGATTATTATTATTTTTTTTTGTTGGAATATCTAATAGGAGGCCAGATTGTTTTGATTTTTTTTAAAACCTGGGTTAGTCCAGTACAAAAGTTGAAACTTCTTTTTTTCAGTGTATGTGTGTGTGTGTGTGTGTGTGTGTGTGTGTGTGTGTGTTTACCTCTGTTTGTATGTTTGTATGCATGTGCGTGTGTGTGTATGTGTGTGTGAATATTTTTAATTGTTTAAAAGTTATGTTGCTTTGGAATACTGAGTTGATAGCTTCTCATATTTTTCTGCTTCAAACGGTTCGAGGCGTGGAGAAAATTTGAAGGCCAAAAGAAAGTCTTACTTGTATTATTTTAACCTTTTTTGCACCCTGTATTGTTCTCATCAACTTCAAATCATATTTCCATATTCCTTTCTTCTGTGCCTTTTCACATCTATTCATTCATTTATAATAATAATAATAATATAATAATAGTTTATTCATAAGCACATACCTTCCCTTGACAGGCAAGCTCATGGCGTTTACAATCCAAAGTATCAACACTCATACAACCACTCAACACCACATTCCCACAAAATACTCACACACAACACACATAAACAAAAAACTAAAACTAAGATCCAATAGAACAAATAGAACAAACTATACAATATACACAGCACTTGCCGGCCAGGTCAAGTAAGGCGAAGCAGCTCAGCGGGAAAGGCAGATCGGAAGAGGTGGGTCTTTAGAGCACTTTTGAACTGGGGCAGAGTGTCAGAATGACGGACTGAGAGAGGGAGACTATTCCAGGTTACAGGTCCAATATAGGAGAAGGCACGCTGTCCTTTTCTTATTATGGCGGGGGACCTTGAGCATTCTAGAATCAGCAGCTGAGCGTAGAGATCTGGAGGGCGAGTAGACTGCAAGAATTTCTGTAAGAGCGTGTGGTGCGGTGTTGTCGATGGCCTTGAAGCACGAAGTAGCAAGTTTATAATCTATCCTCTGAGAGATGGGGAGCCAGTGAAGTGTATGTAGGAGTGATGAGACATGGGTACGCTTGGGACATGGAAAAACTAGCCTAGCAGCACAATTCTGAACTTTCTGGTTCTTTCTCTCCTGCAGACACTTCTGATGGACCGCAGCAGGCTGGAGGAGCTGCAGAGAAAGCTGGACCACATGTGCCGAGTCTGCACCATCCTGTTGGTGACCTTCAGCACCGTGGGCAGTCCCATTGCCAACATTCAGGACCTCAAGGTCACGCTGAAGGACAAGGTGGAGGCCATTCTCAAGGACGTCCCAGACGAGTAGGTCACCTTTGACACTGGTGTGACCTTTGACTTGTGGGCCTGGGAATGTTGATGAGGAGGGTGAAAATGTTGGATGTGGTGTGAATGGCAAGAGGAAGTAGATCTACAATATGTGTAATGCAGGAAGGAGGAGGAGGAGGAAACAGAAGGCCTTAGAAGTTTAGAACACAACAGTGAATGCACAGAAAAGTGGAAGTAAAAAATACTGGAAGATGAAAAGAAAATATTAGGGTTATTTATGTTATGATGGTGTCAAAGCAGTAGAATGACAGCAATGTTCAAGTAGAGTTTTGGGGATAAGAAAAAACTGGAAATGAATAATATGGTACAAGTCATGAAGAAACTAGATATAAATACACTACAAATAAAGTTTATTGCAGGACATAAACTGAAGAAGAAACTGAAGTGGTCAAAGAAAACTGATATATTAAAGTAAAAAAAAGATAGTTAATGCCATATAAAACTGTGTAATAAAATATTTGTGAAGATTTGTAATGTTTGTACAAAATTATACAGAGATATTCATGTTTAAAAACAAAACAAAAATCACCTTACCACAAGAAATGCATGCTGTGCTTAGGGATACAACTTATTTTGTTGTTGTTGTTTTTTTTCATAGCAGAGAACAGAAAAGTAATTTTAGAAATGATAAAATTAATTTAAAAAGATTTTTGACTCACATGCGAAGCAAAAGTGAGTCTATGTACTCACCCGTGTCGTCCGTCCGGGCGTCTGTAAAAAAAACTTTAACGTTGGATTTTTCTCAGAGACTATTAAGTCTATCAACACCCAATTTGGCATGATGGTGAATGATGACAAGGCGTCAAAAAACATACATAGTGACTTGACCTTGCTTCAAGGTCAAGGTCGCAGGGGCTGTAAATGTTGTCTAAAAAACAGCAATTTTTCCCATTTTCCCAATTTTCTCTGAAGTTTTTGAGATTGGATACCTGACCTATATATGGTATATAAGGGCAAAGTAATCCCTATCTTTTGATACCAGTTTGATTGACCTTGCTTCAAGGTCAAGGTCACAGGAGCTCTTTAAAGTTGGATTGTATACATATTTTGAAGTGACCTTGACCCTGAACTATGGAAGATAACTCTTCCAAACTTCATAACATTGTAGTACACATGTTATACTTTTATCATGAGACACATTTGGTCACATATCAAGGTCAAGGTCACTTTGACCCTTATGAAATGTGACCAAAATGGCGTAGTGAACCACTAAAAGTGACCATATCTAATGGCAGAAAGTGCCAATAAGCACCATTGTGCTTCCTATGTCTTGAATGAACAGCTTTGTGTTGCATGACCTTGGATGACTTGACCTTGGATGACCTTGACCTTGGGTCAAGGTCACATGTATTTTGGTAGGGAAAATGTGTAAAGCAGTTCTTAGTGTATGATGTCATTGCTAGGTTTAGTTGTTTGACCTTGACCTTGAAGGTCAACTGAAGGTCAAGGTCAAGCATGTGAGTCGTATGGGCTTTGCCCTTCTTGTTAAAATAGATGTCATCATCAACATCATCATCAACTGCCTCCTCGTCATTGGGGACTTCTCTTTACTGCATGTGAATCTGGGAGAGTCTATGCATGCCTGTATGATGTGTCTCCCATTGAGACCTTTCTGACCAATCCATTCATTCCATCCGCAGGGAGGTGTCCAGTTGAACCTTTTTGACCAATCCATTCATTCCAATCACAGGGAGCTGTCTAATGCACTGGTCAACGTGGCGGAGCAGGTGAAGAAAGAGGTTTCCTCCTGTCTGGTCCAGCATGGCTACCGCCCTCTCAGTGAGGACAATGCCAGGGTGCTCGTGGGCCAGATCTCCGACATCCACAGCTCGGGCAACACTGTTGCTGTCATCATGAGTGAGTGTTTGGCGTCTGCTTACCCTGAAGCATCCCCCAAGCATACCTCTCTGCAGTCCAAGTGTTGTTTTCCTGTTCAGCAAGGTGTCTTGTAAAGGTCTCATCTACAGTTTCCTGTCGCAGTTTTTGTCTAGTATTAGAATCAGATGAGAGGATGGAAAAGTAAGGGAAAGATGTGACTGTGTGTCGGTATATAAAGATGTCATGGTGTAGCTTGGACTACAATGTTTCCAAGTAGATATTGAAGACATTTGCTGATAAGACAGATGAAATTGATCAAATGTATATTTCACCTTCATGCTCTAGCCTGTGATGGATAAAAGATGAGCATTAGTTTGTTAGATAAAGTTGTTATAACTTGGAGGTTATTGAGTGCTAAGAATTTTCATTGGCATGGAAGACTGTTTTTTTGAACATCATTTTTTGATCATCAGGAAATTTCTATGCCCTTGCTTTTTGTGAGAAAGCTTCCAGTCTTTCTGTAACTAAAGGATGTTCACTCTTCACTCAAAATCAGGCAAGCAGTGACACAATTTTCTGTTTGAGCTGGCTCTACTCCCCACACATATGTCATTGTAATGCAGTGATTGAAGATGAAAGTCTCCAAGATTTGAATTTTGATTAATTTTGGATGTGAATTTTCTTTATTTGGTGCCAAGTTTCATCAATATTTTGATAATCATGAATCTCCAGTCTCTCCAAGTCAAAGTATTATCTGACTGCTTAGACTTCAATGTATGACATAAGGCTACTGCCCGCCCCGCCCCCCCCCCCCCCCCCCCCCCCCCCCAAAAAAAAAAAAAAAAAAAGAAGAAAAAAAAGAGAAGAAGAAAGAAAAAGAAAACAAGCTGTGGTTGTTATCATGGCAAAATAAAAGGGGGAGGGGGGTTGGTAGATCAGCCAGAACTTTTAAAATATTTGAATTTTTATTTGATGTTTAGAGAAGGGCAGATAGAACATAACCAAACTCCCTTTTATTGAAAACTTGTTAAAAAGCTTTTTAAAACTTAAATAGTGGATTCCCTGAGTGATCATAGGGCAGGGAAGATGGAGCAGGATGCTGTTTGTTGTTTACTGTCAAAAAAAATTTCTTATCTTTCTTTATTATACTTTTTTTTTTGCATGCCCCCAAAATGAGATTTTGGGTTGACAAGAAAAAAGGATTGGTTTGGTCACTATAAGTATAACCAAAACTTGTGTGTGTGTGTGCGTAATTAGAATGTTATCTTGAAAGTTGCTAGTCATAGCCCAGCATGATGAAGCAAGGCACACAATTTCATATTTGCAGAGAAACGTGCGCTGGAATTCCTGCTGACCTCCATCTCTGTGAACCGGGTGGACCAGCTCAAGGTTCCTCCTGGCTTCTCAGTCATGGAGACACAGCTGACGCAGGTCCTGGGCAAGTTCCTCCAGCTCATCTCCTACAACCGATCTGTCTTCGGCCCCATCTACGCTGACGTCATCGGCAAACTCATCAACCGCCAGCAGGATGTGGAGCTGTCACCGAGAAAGGTTGTCCCTGCTGCCAAGAAGCCTGCTGCGTAGAGTTGGAGAGTGATACAGCTCTCCAGAATCTGGAGAGAGAGTCTGTGGAGAGTTGGAATGCTGTAGGAAGGCTGGAGAACAGCCTGACAGTCTTCAGGAGGGTTTGAGAGCTGAGGCAGTCTGGAGCAAAAAGGAGAAGGGCTGTCTAGTTTTTTGGTAGATGACACTTGCCCTCAGACCTCTGACCTCTGACCTCGTTAGAGGTCATGATGGCCATCTTGATGGTAAGGTCTGAGTTGGATCTGCTGTGAAGGGGATGCAACAAATTGGTGTCAGTCACTGTAAATACCTACCTTTGTTTACCTCTGCATCTTGTCAAACACTGACTGACTTTGGCCCTCCTAGGTTGTGCCAGCATTTGCATACTTGTCCAATATCGCCAACGACTTTGACGTATTCTGTAGGCTTTTTTGTGGAAAGGATCTTAATGCTAGTCTTCTTTTTTTGTTTTCAAATGGGATTTTTGAAAATAGAGATTTAAAATGCAGTTTTTAAATTCTGTAAAATCTCCTGATTGTGTATGTAAGTCCATGGTACATGTTGATAGGCATTACATGATTCGATAACTTGTCAGTCCTCTTTGTAGACTGTCATTGCAACCTCTTGGAAAGTTCCATCACCTTCGAACTCTGTCTTCTATGAAAAATTGGAATGAAAAAGTGTCCTTGGAGAAAAAAATGCTCAGTCTTTCCTAATTGTGAATACACTAGAGAATGAATGCATTTTGTTGTGAAATAATGGAAATTGGCTCATAGTGTGAATTCTGTTTAAGAAATTCAGTGTATTTTGTTTATCATTTTCAATGTTTGACCCATTTTCAAGTGGGGATTATTTTTTTTCTACGTCTGTGTAATATGTATTTTGGCTACACAGAAAATAAAAGATGAAAATCATGAGGTTTTGAAAAACTAATTCCATTTGCATTTGAGTAGAGAAATACTTTTTTCCAGATGAGCATTTCATGTGTCCCAAAATTTCCTCTCGTTCACTGTCTTTTGGTGTAATACATCATTGTTGGAAATAGATGCTGAACTTTGTGGGGTTTGTGAAGATTACATTGTTACTCATTCAGAGAAGCAACTTTGTTTTCCAGAAAGCTTTTCAAACTTACTCAAAATTCATCCCATTCACTGCCCTCATGTGTTACACAGCTTTGCAGAAAATAAGAATCAAACTTCTGAAGGCTTTGTTGAGATTCTCAGTTTTTAAAAATCCTGCTCATGAAGAAGTCTTGCCTCATGCTCTTCCTTTCTGAAAGCCTTCGTGTCCACTGCAACGTCATCTCACTCACTGTACCTGTGCCAATTCCTGCTGAATGGAAAACCATTTCTGGCAGCTCTGGAGGAGTATCAAGAGGTTAAGGTGAGGTTATTGCAAGAAGTGCCTTCAGGAATGAAGAAGAGATGTCACTGTTCAGATCCCATTGCTATTCAAAATTCACAGTTGATGCTGCTGGGCTTCAGGACTCTGGTATCAAAGAGTTCCTTGTCTCTTTTCTCATGCTGTCAGATCTCATCTCAAAAGGAACATGTTGGGCAAAAATTCCTTCTACCCATTTGGAAATGCCATGCCTCTGTGTTTCCTGGTCCTTTTTATAATGTTGCGTTTTTGCTATTCATTTTTGGGGGGGGCCTTGTGCAAACTTCACCTTCAGGAAGCCAATGTGCTGGTTCTTCAGCACTACATTTCTTCTGATATTTGTGTGAGATGCATGCTAATGTGTCTGTAATTAACAGTTCTCATGAAGTGCAGTAAGGTTTTCTTCTGACTAAACAACTAATTTATACAGAATCAAATCACTATCAGTGTGCTAATTTCTCATGTGGATGGTGTATTTCAGGTTATGTGTATTTTTTATACCGTTAATGTGCTTTGTATTTGTTTTAATCACATTAAGACAGCTTTTAAATTTATTTTTTCTAGTACATCATTCAAATGCTAGGTGGATGCAATGGATGAAAGAAGTGCTAGGAAGGAGACTGACATAACAAGTAAAGTGTTTACTGAAGACGTGACTGAGATAAAACAATTGTCTTCCCATCATTGTAATCTTCCCCTGCTTATTACAAAACTATGCTGGTGTTTTTCAAAACCACTCTTCTGTGGTATAAGATTTTATTATTCTGATAGAGTTGGAGATGGCTAGATTATACATGTAGACTGGCAAGATTGTAAACTTATATACTGATAAAAGACTGCACACCACACTGACTGTGAGGAACAGGCAAACTCACTGTGTTGTAGGTGAAGCAACATGGAAGTTGTGAAGCTGATGGATCAATGTACTTTGTTTTTAAACTCGTATTTTTGTGTGCTGTAGATAGCATGAGTTTGCTTTATCTGCCGGTAGACTGAACTAAATCCTGCCTGAATTCATGTGATGGTGATGCGATTATTACTGGTGTATTTACCTGTTAATGACAGAGTGTACGGCTGTAAGTGCAGGAGAAAAATTTTAATGGTTCAGATGAGTTGGTATGATGAAATGGTATGGAAACTAGTAGTATGCAACTACTAGCTTTGTTATCATGTATGAAACTTTCTAGTGCTTGAAAAAGGCAGACTAGAATCTTATAGAAACCTCAGTAGTTTGATAAAATAGAAGGCTGGTGTCTTTGACTTGCAGATGGAGGTTTGCAGTTACAGCAGTATGATCTTATCCATGCTACTGGGAAAAAATGCCTGTGATGTAATTCATTATTTGGAACACATTTTTCCCCAGCTGTTTGTCACATAGGTTGGTGCTTTGAATTGGTAACATAATACCCATCGAATTTGTCTTGATTCTTTATTTTCTTTTAAAAGTCCTCGAATGTTGCGATGTCAAATGCGCATTTCCTGAAAATCAGTAACAATGTAATGCTTGTGGAATCCTTACGCCTTCAGTCCTTGTGTAGCTCATAAGGAGTGTTCATGGTGGAACAGTGATGTTAATTTGTCTTGTTGGGCTGGGAGTAACTTTCTCAATTGCACTTTCACCACCATGATGGAATTCATGTGAATATATTCCCTTGAATTATTTTCTTTTAGTCAGTGGTTCTTCATTTGTGTCACCTCACCTCCGCCTGTGACCCCGTCTGGGGTATAGGCCACCAATCAGCTCTCTCCAGGCATCACGGTTCTGGGCGAGTCTTTCCAGCTGCCCCCACGTCTTTCCCATCTGTCTGGTACATGGTCCGCATGTTCCATGTACCGATGGTAGTGGTGGTCCTGGTGGAGACGATGCGGATGGTCGTCGGCCTGACGGCTTCCAGATGACTCTGGCTTTCACCGCCTGGCATCACATTCCTTCCCGCTGGAGGTCCATCTTCTCCCAGGTCCGTGATTTCTGTTGGGTTTCTTCTTGGCGTTTCTGTAGATAGCTCTTTTTTACGGGTAGGGGTTGCTGGCCCCACGCCCAACTCTCCTCCTTTTGCAGCCAGGCTTGAGACCGTCCTTGGCGGAGTTTCTTCATTTGTGAGGTTCACACTAATCGGTTTTCATGTCCAGCTTGTGCAAGGGTTTGGGAGAGAGGTCAGGGTTGTTGTAACTTTTACCTGCATTTCACTTGTAAAGCTGTGGTGATGTGTTCATCACATGCCTGTAGAAGATTGCCTGCAGCAATAGAGAGGATATTACCCTTGGGAGTGAAGAGCTTTTTGATCTTGCCTGCAATATGTGTACAATGCTGACATCATTCACAGTGCTATTAGTACCCTTTAATGAAATGTCGTTGGAGTGATATTAGAACTGTGCAAAATCCTTGTAGTCTTTCACAAGCAGTATTCTGGGTGAATCCTTGACATTTTGTGTGTTTTTGACTCACATGCGAAGCAAAAGTGAGTCTATGTACTGAGCCGTGTCGTCCGTCCGTCCGTCCGGGCATAAAAAATTTAAACGTAGGATTTTTCTCGGAGACTATTAAGTCTATCAACACCAAATGTGGCATGATGGTGTATGATGACAAGGCCTCAAAAAACATACATAGTGACTTGACCTTGCTTCAAGGTCAAGGTCACAGGAGCCATAAATGTGGTCTCAAAAACAGTCATTTTTCACATTTTCCCAATTTTCTCCCACGTTATTGAGAATGGCGACCTTAGCTACAAGTGGTATATAGGTCAAAGCAAGCCCTATCTTTTGATACCAGTTTGGTTGACCTTGCTTCAAGGTCAAGGTCACAGGAGCTCTTCAAAGTTGGATTGTATACATATTTTGAAGTGACCTTGACCCTGAACTATGGAAGATAACTGTTTCAAACTTAATAATTATGTGGGGCACATGTTATACTTTCATCATGAGACACATTTGTTCACATATCATCAAGGTCAAGGTCACTTTGACCCTTATGAAATGTGCCCAAAATGGGGTAGTGAACCACTAAAAGTGACTATATCTCATGGTAGAAAGTGCCAATAAGCACCATTGTGCTTCCTATGTCTTGAATTAACAGCTTTGTGTTGCATGACCTTGGATGGCCTTGACCTTGGGTCAAGGTCACATGTATTTTGGTAGGGAAAATGTGTAAAGCAGTTCTTAGTGTATGATGTCATTGCTAGGTGTAGTTGTTTGACCTTGACCTTGAAGGTCACCTGAAGGTCAAGGTCATATAAAGGTCAAGGTCAAGCATGTGAGTCGTATGGGCTTTGCCCTTCTTGTTGTTTTTGTATTTTTATAGTTTATTTAAAGACACAATGTTTCTTTAGTTGTTGTTGTCGTTGGCTGCTATTTTGTTTTATTTGGAGAATTTTCCTATATTTCTGGAGGATAATACATTTTGGTAGAGATATGAAATGTATATTTGTTTACAAGTGTTAATGTAATTAGATATATTGATGGAAAAAATTGTCATGGAATGAGAAGTTCATAGTTTAAAGTAAAATTTTCCAAGAGGGCTTGGTTGTCTTGAAGTACAAGACAACCAATTAATTTTGTTTTTCTTCAGATTTTGAGTTTTCAGACATCTGTTAGAGACAAGAAGTAAAATTTAAGTAATGGAGGAGAATTAGTCTATGGGCAACAAGAATGGATTAGATACTTCGAGAATCAAAGGGACTTATTGGTTTCACATCAGAGGGAACTGCCAGGATAACCTAATTAATTCAAATTCTAGTCTTGAGACAAATGACCAAGGCATCGCCAAGCAGCCTTGAGATTCCACCCAGCTTTGATATCGGAAGTCACTGGTTGATATAAGCAAGCTACAACATCAAGCCCCACTCGGAACAACTAGTCATTGTGCATGCGATAATCTAAGATCCACTTCCCCCATATGAATCTCCAACACGGGTGTATTGGAGATCTCAAGTCCATTTAACAAGCATTGCTTATTGTGTGGATATTCATTTTCAAAGTGTACGATAAAATACAATTTTAATTTTAAGGTTTGTTGTATTCCAATTCTTAATTTGAGTAAATTAGTTGAAATTTCATGCCAGTATCTGAATTTATGGTTAAAAGATTAGTTACTGAAAAAGAGGACCTATATCAATGTCTTCTGCTATTCATTTAAATTCTCAGTTTTTCTTGCCACTCATAAAAAGGAGCTCCACCCACATTTGCATATAATGAGGGGCTGAGGAGGACTGGACCAAAAATAGAACATCTTACTGACCAATGCCAACATTTACCAATGACAACGAGCCAGTCTCATTTGAATTGGTTACCCGGAAGGAATGACAATGCTAGAGACTCAAGGGGCAAACTAGAGTGACGAGTATTAAGGGTTATGAGAGGATATGGACGACATTCCTTCTTAGTCTTCGATCTCCAGACATGGCCAAAGTCTTGTAGCAGTTGCTGTGATATTCCATAGTCGTGGTTCATCTGTGAGTTTGTACATAGACTCGACAGTCGGCTGTGAGTTTTTGACAAGTGGCATGTGCTGAATACTCCTGTATGATCAGGTCGGTGCTCTGCACTGATGTGAAATAACTGTTTGTTTCCGGAATGGAAATGTTGGCTCTTTCTAGAACTACGTGTGTGTTTTGTTTATAGTTGTTGTATTTACACCATATGAGGTGTGCATAGCATCTTGTTTTGTTTACCTGTAAGAATTTTTGTGGAAACATTTGGAGTTTGAGAATATGTGGGTTAACTTATGAAAATAAAAGGGTAGTATTTTTCACTTCAATGCATGCAGCAAGAAGTTGCGTTTTAAGATTTTTTTATATCTCCTAATTTATCTGTATTTACATGAACTGAAAACTTTGTTGTTGCAGTTACATTTTGACAACTACAGCAAATGAGTTGCATCCTCCTCCAATTCAACTGAAATCTTATTTACGTTAGGTTGTCAACCCACTAACCCCCCATTCCACCCCCACCCCCTTCCTCACCCACCCCCACTCCCAACTCACCCACCCCCACTCCCAACTCACCCACCCCCACTCCCAACTCACCCACCCCCACTCCCAACCCCCCCACCCCTACCCCCTCCCTCCAACCCCCCCCCCAAGCTATTCAATGTATTATTTGCATAGCACATCTTTTCCATTATCACTGGTGTTTATGGCCACTCTTCTTGCAAATATGAGGTTCGTGCTGAGCTTATTAAAAGAGTTTGATTGAAACAGTGTGCTCTTTGCCTTTTTGACTCACATGCGAAGCAAAAGTGAGTCTATGTACTCACCCGTTTCGTCCGTCCGGGCGTCCGTAAAAAACTTTAATGTTGGATTTTTCTCAGAGACTATTAAGTCTATCAACACTCAATTTGGCATGATGGTGTATGATGACAAGGCCTCAAAAAACATACATAGTGATTTGACCTTGCTAAAAGGTCAAGGTCGCAGAGGCTGTAAATGTTGTCTAAAAAACAGCCATGTTTCACATTTTCCCAATTTTCTCTGAAGTTTTTGAGATTGGATACCTGACCTATATATGGTATATAGGGCAAAGTAATCCCTATCTTTTGATACCAGTTTGATTGACCTTGCTTCAAGGTCAAGGTCACAGGAGCTCTTTAAAGTTGGATTGTATACATATTTTGAAGTGACCTTGACCCTGACCTATGGAAGATAACTCTTCCAAACTTCATAACATTGTAGTACACATGTTATACTTTCATACTAGGTCACCCATGTTGTCCGTCCGGGCGTCCTGTCATCCGTAAAAAAACTTTAATGTTGGATTTTTCTCGGAGACTATTAAGTCTATCAACACCAAATTTGGCATGATGATGTATGATGACAAGGCGTCAAAAAACATATATAGTGACTTGACCTTGCTTCAAGGTCAAGGTCGCAGGGGCCCTAAATGTTGTATAAAAAACAGCCATTTTTCACATCCTCTCAGCATGTGTCGTGTGGGCTTTGCCCTTCTTGTTCTCTGATGTGGTTGACCCTGGATCGGATTCGAGAAACTGGAGACTTTACATGAAGACTGTTTGTGACTTTACATTTACATAAAGAGAAGGAAACTGAGGTTGTATGGCCATGTTCTGTGTTCAGGACTGGCCAGAACAATCCTACAAGGAACAGTGCAGGGAGGCAGAAAGAAAGGCAGGCAGAAAAAGATAAGGGAAGACTACATCCCAGAGAGGACAGGCTTGACGCTGAGCGAGAGACAGAAGGACAGACAACCAGGAAGGATGGAGGGAACTAATAGCCTGATCTGTGGAGCCCCAACGGTCGACAAGACTTCAGGATGGATGAGAGATGAAGAGAATTGACATAAATATGATTATTAAACTTATCAGATCTCGGGGAAGCTTTATAGTTGGTGACTGTCTTGCACATGTATACTTTGGGATTTCTGAATGATTACCAAGAGTAACACTTTAGTGCACATACTGTAACAAAGCTGAGAAAATCTATCTTGAATGAGCATGGTGTACTGCATGGCCATGGGAAGAGAAAACCCCCTTCAGTAAACATCCTGGTCTTTTAACCTAGGTATATCTATGGATGGCAATTAATGTGTGGTTACCACTGACTGAAATGGAGACATGAAAAAAACCAACCTTGGAGGCACTGAAAAAACCAACAAAACTTTATTTACAGGTTTGAGTATGCAATAGAAAATTGATTATATTTTGATTTGTATACACAACTCACACCAGATTCATCCAAGTGCAGTTGAATAAGTATGTCGAACATGAATGGATAACACTCAGGGGTGGATAGCAAATGCCTACTAGAACTCTAGTATACAAATGATTCTTTCGTTTGTTGGCCTGTGCTACCAAATAAAGATATATTTTAACAGACTGCTACACTGAGGTGCGTGAAACATTTTCAGGCTGTTGTCTCATCAAAACGCCATGAATAAGTTCGTGTAATAGTCTCAATCAAATACTTATGATGTTTTTGATCAACGGAAAAGTATGAAAATCTTTCATCGCTGAGGTAACGGTCGAAAAGTAATTCACGACTGCAACGATTGGTGGTAACAGTTCCATGTGTAAGAGAAATGCACAGAGCTGATAACATGAATGTTACACAATTACAGTCGCAAAATGAAAGAATTCGTGCGAATTCTTTGATGCACTTGCTTGCATCCTGACAAGCGGATAAATACGTCCAGAGGGGAGACTTGCCTTAGGGAAGAGGGACTGTCTGAAGTTTGTATAAGTCCTGTTTCTGTTCAACCACATTCTGATTTAAGTTTGTGTGGAAATCACAAAAATCACCACCACCACTTTCGCATGATAGGCCTACGTGGTATGTCTGTTAATCGTCAGATAGTTGCCAAAGACGGGAATGAAGACTACACAAATAATAATCCTATAAACGCATTGAAGTTATCCATTTGAAGACTTGAATCGTACAAACATCTGCTAATACCAGTCTTGTATCAATGCTGTGGCAGGGTGGTAGTCATGGGAACGGTCTTAGCCCATGGAAGGTCGGAGATCAATGGTGACGGTGCAGGCGTCTCCAATTCAGTGTTGCGTTCCAAACTTGAAGAATGTTGCAGAGTATTCCTCAAACGATGTAATGCTCTTCAGTATCACTGGACCGAAACAGATCCAATGAGACCAAAGATTATAGGTTACACCTATAATCTTTGATGAGACTTCTTGGTTTGTCAAAAAAGGTCAAAATTCTTATCAGTGGTTTCAAACTATGAGAAATGCATAGGCTTATACTTACTCAACTTACGGAAAACAGAAAACTCTCTGAGCAAGTTGGACAATAAACACAAACTTGGTACAACTACTGCTGTTTTTCTTAAGACTGGTGGCTGTTTCACTGGAATGAATGAATGAAATCTCCGGAATCACAGGGCTGAATATCACAGAGGATTGACGTTGTTGTTGCATTCCCTTCATTAACGCCAATGAAATCACAAGGCGGAGATCTGTCAGTCGCCTTCATCTCTCTTTCACGTAGAAACCCGCTTCTCCACGGGCAAGTCTCAATCACACTTTATCACAGACTGTCTACGGCAAGTTGTCAGCGGACTGGACGCCGCGAGGGCAGACTACACGTTGAAGTCCCATATGCGAATCTTGTGGTCGTTGGAGGCACTGACGATGCGCAGGGCGTCGAAGTGGATGCAGTTGACTTGGTCCGTGTGTCCCTTGAAGGTCTGGATGCTGTCAGTTCTGGAAAGAACAATAAGCTTTATTGGGAAGAGTGTACAAAGAGGGAAAACTGTGGGCCGATTTGCACAAGTTGAGGGTTGTTTTACTTGGCGTCTATTACTCCCTTTATGGGTTTTGAGAATGATGTAGATAGCAGTGCTGCTATAGCTGCTGCCGCTATTTGTTAAGCATTTGATGACAGTTGTGCTACTGCTGCTGCTGCTGTTGATGATGATGGTGGTGGTGGTGGTGGTGACAACAATGACGTAAACAACTTAGACGACATGACGGTGATGATGATGAGGAGGAGGAGGACGATGGCGACGTTGATGACAATGGTGATGATGATGAAGACGACGACGACGATGATGATTGATGACCGATCACGATGACGTCGACGACGACGACGACAATGATGGTGATGATGCGCACATGTCGACGGTGGCAGAGTGCCACATCCTTCTGTCAAGAGGACACTCACTTGTTGATGTCCCAGTACTTGACCATGCCGTCCCTGCCAGCGCTGACGATCAGGCCCTCCACCTTCCCCGCCTTGGTCTCCGCCATGCGCAGCTCCAGCGACTCCACCCTGCAACACAGCAAGCGCAGCTCCAGTCCTGTCCGCCTGAAGACCTGACCCAGCCACGCGTTGTGTAAGGCGAACGCCCAGGGCGCTCTGCTCCATTAAGCATTAGAGGTCATGGGAAGTAGGTCAGCGTGCCCTGGGGCACTCTGCTCCATTAAGCATTAGAGGTCATGGGAAGTAGGTCAGCGCGCCCTGGGGCGCTCTGCTCCATTAAGCATTAGAGGTCATGGGAAGTAGGTCAGCGCGCCCTGGGGCGCTCTGCTCCATTAAGCATTAGAGGTCATGGGAAGTAGGTCAGCGCGCTGGGAAGTAGGTCAGCGCGCCCTGGGGCGCTCTGCTCCATTAAGCATTAGAGGTCATGGAAAGTAGGTCAGCGCGCCCTGGGGTGCTCGCCTTACACAACGAGTGGCAGATGCGCGTCCACAGGCAGTGGCCATGAAGCAGGTTCGTACACAGCAGTCCGATAGCAAGGCTGCTTCACAGTGGTAGATATCTACGTTTTGGTGTCCTTGTCCTTGTAATTTGGTGTCCTTGTCCTTGTAATTTGGTGTCCTTGTCCTTGTAATTTGGTGTCCTTGTCCTTGTAATTTGGTGTCCTTGTCCTTGTAATTTGGTGTCCTTGTCCTTGTAATTTGGTGTCCTTGTCCTTGTAATTTGGTGTCCTTGTCCTTGTAATTTGGTGTCCTTGTCCTTGTAATTTGGTGTCCTTGTCCTTGTAATTTGGTGTCCTTGTCCTTGTAATTTGGTGTCCTTGTCCTTGTAATTTGGTGTCCTTGTCCTTGTAATTTGGTGTCCTTGTCCTTGTAATTTGGTGTCCTTGTCCTTGTAATTTGGTGTCCTTGTCCTTGTAATTTGGTGTCCTTGTCCTTGTAATTTGACATTATGTTGTGGTCTCACCTGCTTTTGTCAGATTATTTGTTGCTCATTCATTCTTTCCTTCATCCACTGTTCGCTGTTTCTTCGTTAAAAAAATGATCAAATTGTCATTCATGTATTAGTTCTTTGATATATTTTCACTATTCTTCTATTCGTGTATCTATTCATTCATTCACTCATTCACTTATTAATTCATTCACTCATTCATTCATTCATTCATTCATTCACTCACTCACTCACTCTCATTCATTCATTCATTCACTCATTCATCCATCCATTTACTTTTCATTCATTTTCTTTCGTACATTATCCAGCCGTTGTTCTCCTCATTCACTCACTTGTTCTTTCGTAGGTTGTTACCTTGTTGATTAATCTTTCATTCATTCCCTTATTTTTTATCACTCCATTCACGCAATATTTCATTCATTTATTTATTCTCCTCACGGTCCGTACATTCACCCACCAACCCATCCACCCATCCATCCATCCGCCCACCCATCCACACACCCATACATCCATCTACCCACCCATCCACCCACCCATCCATCCGCCCACCCATTCACACACCCATACATTCATCCACCCACCCAGCCACTAAGCCATCCACTCATCCATCCACCCATCCATCCACCCATCCTTCAATCCGCCCATCCACCCATCCATCCATCCGCCCAACCATCCACACACCCATACATTCCGCCACCCACCCAGCCACCCACGCATCCATCCATCTATCCACCCACTCACCCCATCCATCCATTCACCCACCCACTCACCCACCCATTCATTCATCCACCCACCCACTCACCCATCCTAACCTCCTGACTCACCTCCTCCTGTGCTCCTGGAAGGTGTTGAGCAGCTTGGCGCCCTCTAGTCGGTACAGGGAGATGGTCTCCCCGTAGGAGCAGGCCAGAAAGCCCTTGCTGTAGCTGATGGCCATGATGGAGGTGGAGGGGCTGGCCCCAATGGTGCTGGGGCGGGGGGGAAACGCGATATGTCTGGAAACACAGGAGCGCGCGCATGCTCATATGTACCCGCGCGCGACGCACAACACTATACAGAAGAGGAGAAAGAGAGAGAAGAGAGAGACGAGAGAGAGGGAAGATAGAGATCAGACGAGACAAGACAGACAGACAGACAGACAACAGGCCGACAGACAGGGCTTACAGGCAGTGCCTGCAGGCAGGCAGCAGGCCGGCGGTCGGGCGGGCGGGCAGGCAGGCAGGCAGGCCGGGCGCCGGCCGACCGACCGACCGACCGACCGACAGACCGACTTACCAGACCAGACCAGACCAGACCAGACAAGACAAGACGAAGAGAGAGAGAGAGAGGAGAGAGAGAGAGAGAGAGAGAGAGACAGGGGGAGAGAGGAGTAGACAGATAGAGAGACAGAGCATAGAATAGACAGAGATAGGTCGGGACTACAGTTGGGCAAATGAAAGGTCGAATGAGCGTGGAAGTGTCGGACCAAACACTCGCTTGTAAGGTATTGCGACAGCAAGTCCACCATAGTTTTGTATTTATTTCTTAAGATTATTGGGGCTCTGGAAGGAGCTTACTGTCGTATCTATCTCTGTAAGCTGGGCGAGCACAAGATAGGGGCGGCAGAGAAGCGCCCCCAAAGGAAGTCCGCACAGACGGCTTTTGACGACATGCACAGACCTACAGCCGAACCCTGTCTGCGAGCCAGTGAAGGTCTGGGAGCCGTCATCATCATGTCCACTGCAAAGAATGCGGCGGTGTGACCGCACAGCGTGCCACCTGTGGCAGTGGTTCATGTCCGCAGATCTTCGCCTGAGAGTTCAACGATGACTCCTTACGAGATTGACGACCGCGTGAAGCAGACAGCATCAGCGATAACCCTCTTTTTGCCTTGTCATGTATGTTATTGAACTTTTTTATACTGAGGCTTTGTCCCACTTGTCCCACAAGGATGCGCCTAGTACGTATGCCTACATGGCGAAGTGGTTCCGGGAACCTTTGAGGTTCGTTTCCAACACATCCTTTAAAAGTTGGACATTTTTTCGACAGCTTGTTGTGCTCTAACGAATATCTTATTAGCTCAGTATTCGCAAGACTTCAAGATCTCATTCGTACTTTATCTCCAAGACAAAACAAATGCACGGAAAGTTCGTATTGCAACCAGGCGCGCTGAATGTTAACCACACAGTATTTCCCTTTACTTTATCATATCCGTTCTCACACATCTCCATGACTCACTGAAAAGAAACTGTTGGGCTGATCAACCCATTTAAAAGTCCGCTTATGAAAGACGGAATAGTTGATCCAACCTTAAAGAGGGGAAAGAGCGAGAATTAATGAGAGAATGGGAGGACGAGGAAGATTGAGAGAGAGAGAGAGAGAGTAGAGGAGAAGAGGAGAGAGAGAGAAGAGAGAGAGAAAGTGAGGGGGTTGGCGAAGAGACCGAGGAGCAAGGGGAAAGACATTAAAAGAGTAAGTCAGCATGAAGCGGTCCTCGCAAGAAGGATCGCCGACGCTCTCTAATATCACAGAAGAATCAAACAGCGTCAGAAATAAGTTCGTCAAGGGTTTCGTGACGATACAAAGTGAAAGACTGACCGTGCGGTCCTGGGATGCAGCACATAGGTCTTCCTCCTGACCGGTGACCGACTACTGCGGCCCAACGTGTGACTCCAAACGTCCTGAGCAAAAAGGCACCCGTCCGTCGGTTCCACACCTGTGTTCATGATATTTATTTTTAAATGCTCTTGCATCTGCGAATGTCTTTTACACATATTTCAAACAGACCTTTTCTCAACATTTGTTCATTGCTACGTGCATTGCTTTTGCTGTTCTTTTGTTTTCGCAGTTTGGCCAGGTCACTAAAGGAGATCCGATTATTTTCTCCAACATTGCATCATACTGAATTTTATTTATTAGAATACACTTATCATATAATGTGTTTGTGTGTAGCAGGAATGCATAATTTCCCCGATTCCCAATCTCCCCATCAAGATTATTCTCTTTTACCATCCCCCGTCCATACTCCACCGCTTCACCAGACGCCCGCGCAGACTCACACCACCAGCCTCCCTTCCCATCCCCTTCTCCGCCTCATGTTCGGTTCGGATCTGAATCTGTGCTGTCTGTCTGTCTGGTCTGTCTTGTCTGTCTGTCCGTGTCTGTCTGTCTCTATGGCTCTCAACTACTCTTCTGTGTCCTGCTCTACGTGTCGCTCATACTGTCTCTGTCTGTCTGTCTCTGTCTGTCTGTCAATTCTGGCCTGCCTGCCTGTCTGTCTGTCTTGTCTGTCTGTCCTGCTGCTGGTCTGTCTGTCTGTCTGTCATGGCTGATCTGTCTGTCTGTCTCATCTCCTCTCAATCTCAAATCTCGGCTGTAGTAGCTGTCCGCATCTGCATTCTCGTTCTTTTCCTCCAGCTCTTGCAGTTTAGTTTTCGCGCCTAAGCTCCTCTTCACAAAACCTCCTTACTATACTTAGGAGCCCCTTGCATTCCTGTTCACGCAGCCTTTCTTGCCCACAAAGGAAATGTCTCTGCTGTCCACTACAAGGAGTCTTGAAGCCGCCACTACACCTTGATTCCGTGCTAGATCGAAAGTGAGCGCCAGAGACTACGGGAGGATATTTTAGTGAGGGGAAGTGTTTTGAAGGGGCATCCGCACACCCCGGGTGTTGACACCTATACCGCAAGGTGTACCAGCGTGTCCCCGTTGTTGATGTCACCCACATCCCGGATTGTCTTGTCCAGCTGCCACTAGGCCAGTCGGAGTTCGTCGTCCGAAGATGACGACGTGCGCGACACTGTGAGATCGTAAAGGGAAAAAACACTTAACTCTGATAGTACTGGCTTTATTGAGTAATACATTACGCGAGCTCGTGTCTACAATACTAGATTGGGGCCAGTCCATAGGCTGAGTCTACTGGAACAGACCCCCAGAAAAGCTCTATAGCCATGGTGTCCCAGCTGTGGAGGGGATAAGACAACAGACAGCGACCGGATTAGAAAGTGTCGTAAGTTGCCCAGCCCGATCTACAATGTTTAGAATGGAATTTTATGAGTTCGTTTAGTCACAATGTCGAACGAGGATCGTGGCTTCTACAGTGCGTTTTGGAGAATTTGCGGTATTAGGGTTTGATCGGAGATCACTGTCATGACTCGAGCCACGAATGTATCGTGGGCTCACTGCAACAGGTGGATACACGTGAATGTGAAGCTTTGGGCTACGAACATTTTGAAACCTGGCCTCGATTCCTCAGTGTGGCCATACCCTCTCTGCTTTTAGTACCCGTTGCGCTAGGCATGATGAGGTTCGTAAAACGGCGAGGTTCTTCCATCGTATCGACCATCAGAGTATGAAGCAGGGCTTGGAAAAATAGTTATCTGAATTGCCATCTTCTGTTTCTGCCAAGTTTTGAGATAGATGGAAATGATGTATGGGCCGCGTCGAGATCAAAGTAAGTTGATAATTCATTTCTGAGATGTTGTCAGGCTTATTGCTTGTGTGTTGCCTGGGACTGGACATTCCAAGTACAGATCGGATAGTAACTGTTGCTCTTTTTCTGAAGACTAAAACGTGTTAATTGCGAAGCATGGCACGAATTGATTTATATACCCAGCTTCACTTCCATTCAAACTGCCAAAAGGTTTATTGACGGGACTACAAAGTAGTAGTGTGTGGCCATCCACGCGAGTTTCATACAGCACAACGTATTGGTTGGCTTTGTTATTGGGTTTTGTGTCTGTCTTATGATTATTTGTTCGTGTTCACTCACTGCACTAAACGCTACGTGGGACGACTGGTAGGGGCCATCAATCATAAGAGGAGCCGCTCGCGGCGCTGCGCGTGCTCCGTGTGTGTTTGTGTATGCGTGCGCATGTATGTCTGTGTCCGTGTGTGCGCGCGCGTGTGTGCGTGTTAATGTTAATTATATGTATCCTTTGATTGATAAAAGACTTCAAGTCAACTTTAATCCTGTATGGGGTTACGCACTTCTGTGTGTGACCTTTTACTGTCGACCTTTTTACAGACCGCCATTGTGGTACAGTTGAGTCTGTTCACCATTGTCTTTTGAAGACCCTTCCCTTCCAGATAACGTGAATTAAGTTGGCGAAATCGACGGCCACTTAAATCTCGGCTATTAACTGTCGTACCTTTTTCACCGCTATCGGATAAACTGCCCACAGCTCGTTGCTGTTTGGCGATCTTCTCTCACATGACCTCATGCGCACATGGTTGTAGAGAATGTGCAAGTGGTGTGCAAAGCGCTATCGAACGATGCTATGATGAGACGAATGCTGCTGTCACTATCCACCGTCAGTAACTTGGTGGCTGTAGAGGCCGATGCGGGACAAGCACCGTTGTTGCACACGGGCTCCGGGTGCAAGCCCGCCTAACTTTCGTGTCTGCTCCTTTGGATTTGCGCACGCATCGCGCAGATCGTGGAGCCAAGTCTAGCGTGACCGGGCCTGGTTGTTGTTCGGATTAGACGCGCCCCATTCCAAATTTCGCGGTTTTTTCTCCCTGCCTTTGCCTCCTCAGTGTGTTACTTCCTGTCTGACTCCCAACACTGCGTGCTTTGTGATTAATAGGGTGTGCGCCGCCCACATCCTGGCCACTAGAGGAGGCGTGTCGCGAGCTTTACCAAGCAGAATGGGGGGGAGAGGCGGGCTGCCTAGTGTTGCAGTAGTGCATCGGTCAGCTGCGTGTGAGATGACGTAGTTTTGATCGCACTTTTTCGCAACACAATTGGCACGTCGACCAGGGAATGAAAACAAAAGGGGGGCGACAAAGTAGTGCACCTGGCATGGGCGGTGGTTTGCCATGTGGAAATGGCCTTCCCCGCGCGAAGAGCAAACGACCGCGGCGTAGAGCTGCCGTAAGGAAGACCGGTCCCTAACGACGCGGGACGCCACATTGGGGAGGTAGTCCGCCAGTGTATCTCCAGAATCTGACGCATACAGCGTGGGAAGCGTGGCCAAGAGCCTCAGTGCGGTGGTACAGGACTCAGATGCGAGCCATCATACAGGAGTGTGGTAGACCCGCTCTGTATCACCTGTTGGTGTGTCCGGTGGGCTGAGATTGTTGCTCCACCTCTCTAATGTGCAAGGCGATCGTGCGGGCTGGTGGGCGGTGGTTCACGCCGTTACCTGCCAAAAGAATCGAAGGCGAAAAAAAGACAGGCAGGGCCGGGCTATCTGCTGGCCAACAGTTCGGCTGAGTATCTTGCCAGCAGCTCTTTTGGCCTAGGGCTTCTGCCGTGATTAGGCAGCTTGGTGCAGCCCGTATGTGACGCGATGCCAGACAGGCCTGCAGAGCTAGTCTCCGATGTAGATGAGAGGCCAAGCTGCTCCCGGATGTAGAGACGCTTGCTCTCGGCAGGTGGGGAGGACCTCCGTCTCTTTAGTCTGCTTCCAGTCCGAAGCGCGGGGCCGCCTCTGCGAATCAGAATGTCCCTTGTTGCAAGGCTCTCTCGAGTGTGCATGAAGGCGCGAGGTAATCAATCGTCTGCGAAAGGAGGGCCGATGGTACTGATCGCCTGTTTTGTAGTCCTTGGTGCGGGCTCTCCGTTTGCTCGTTCTAGGGAGGGAGCGCCTAGGTCAAACATTTTGCCATCTGAGCGTGGCCTGTATCTGACATACATCGAGTCCCCATCATCAAGGGCATCCATTGCCTGATTGAGCACCGCAGATGGATTACTCCCAAAAGGGGCTGGCTAGCTAGATGGAGAAAGAGGTCGGTGCCATGACACAGTCTCTTCACGCTATTAGATCACTAGGGGGAAGGGCCTGACAGGTCCACTGTTATCTGACTTTTCCGTCTGGGTCTCCTTTATGAGCTGCATGACTGATGTTGAGAACTTTCGGTTCGGGCAGCCAAGCCGTTCTAACCGAGCGCGCGTAAGCCAGCATTCCCTGCTGTTCATTGCTGTGGGGTATGTGTCAAGGCGTCAGGTCGCAACAAAGGTGATTAGATGCCTGAGAGCTTGTTTTGCTCACGGATAATCGACAGGGGGGTGCACTTCTCTTTAGCTTCCCGGCGAACGACCACTGTGTAATGCAGGAATAATTTTCGTCGTTATCTGCTCCCGTAACAGGGGTTTCCGGACTACCATGTCCTGTTGCTACATCCTTTTGCCCTACAATCCACATGAGCTCTCTGGAGATGGTCGGTGGCGATGTGGGGACCGCTAGTCTTTTACAGATCTCGCACCACTGGCGATACTACCGTAATCTTTCCGGCGTAATGGCAGCGGGTGATCCCCTTCTGCGTTGCTTGCAGCCCCGTAAGTTATTTCGACTTGGCAGCCTGTTTCGCCTTGTTCCTTGCCTAGCATTGTGCTTCATCCAGACGACTCGCTGTCTCTTCTGACCGCGCTCAGACGTACTTACGGCGTTGGTTCTTGTACAGGGTGGGTGACGCTCTGACGCCGGAGTTCTTGAGGACCCCTATGGAGCAAGGATGTGATGTGTAGCGACCTAGTTGTGCGTCCCGCCTACGCGGGGAAGTCGAAGCTCGTGCTGTGTCCTAGGGGGGCACGGGCAGGAAGGGGGGGCACCGGAGCAACAGCCCTGTCTACACACACATTAGCTGTGCAGGTCCTCTCTAATAGTAGCTGGATCGCTTGGAAGCGGGGAAGACCGCCGTCTTGGTGTGAGAGGTAGTACACGGACGCCTGTCAGTGCGGATTTCCGTCAACACGGGGCGGCGAAAGGGGGGCGAGGGTGACCGGGGGCGCGATAGATGTAGGAAAAGAGAGGGATAGGGCGACGGGTCCGCAGCTTTGACAATGTTGCAGCTGTTCGTTGCCTCCTTTTACTTTCACCTGTTCTGTCAGACGTGTCGGTCGACTCATTGTGCTCATTCACTTGTGTGTGAGGAAGTGATGTTATTTGCTGAGGCATGGGAATTACGGAGGATGGATGGATAGTGCTGGCACGCGTTGGAAAGAGCGTCGCGAGTCTCTTGCATAGTGAAAAGCAAGTCCTGAATCGTACGCTTTCCGACCACGGGCATAAGCACAGCGGGAAAAATGATCTGTGCTCAGTGCTGACATTTATTGGTGAGCATGTCTGACCGTCCAGGAAAGGCGCTGCGACTTCTGATTTGGTAAGATGGCCCAGCACGGCTATGAGGCGCAGGTAGAAGTCCCGGGCTGGGAGAGGGTGCGTAGCCTGTGCCGTAGGGCATCGCGGGGGAGTCAAAGAACGAGTGTCACATTGCTGGGTCCCCTACACAGGGTCGGTTCTACCACTCCTTTTGATCAATGTGACGCGCAGTTTGCGCTGGAGGTGCCTGCATATCTGACGAATAGGCCGCTTTCTTTATTGTACAGGATTGGCTTGGCAACGTGGGGCCTGGTGTTGCAGATCCTCTTTCGTTGGGCATATAGTAATTGTTGGATTTGGTCATTGTTCTCGGTTTCAATATACCCAGTCTTTGGGGTTCTTTGTCTTACTTGAGTGTAGCCCTAAAAACTTCAGCAGGCGGAATCTTGGATGGTGTGTTTCTTTTTTGAGGCGGGGGTTCCCAACTGGATTCAGGGCATGGGTCTTGGCAGGTGGACGGCTTTGCCTCCAGTTTCTCCAGGAGATTGTTCTGGAAATATCAGTTTAACGTTCTGGGCTGGAGCAGCTGACTTTGGCTTTTTTACTAGGTGCGCCTCTGTTTCTCAGTTAGAGCATTGACGTGGAGCCATGTTCAGCTTGCAATCGGACATAGGCGCTGGGGACAGTGTGGAACATTCTTGTGATGCGCTTTATATAATTTCTTGGCATCCACTGCCCTGGTGAGCAGGACGTCTTTCAGATCTTTAGTGGACGAAGGGGGGGCTGGGCTGTCTACGTTTGTGCGGGCACAAGGTGATGTAGTCGACTGAGTGTGCCAGTGTTGGACTGGCCGTGTTATGTTGGTATGTCTGGCTTGGTCTTCGGGTCTATTCCGGTTGTTTCGTTCTATCTTCTTGCTGAAAGAGT
>JAWQFJ010004622.1:57500-62741 GCA_034096865.1 Theodoxus fluviatilis | reverse complement strand
AAACAGATGCACCCGAACAAACAGTCCTACTCAGATGATGTTGAGACAAAGGCCAGCTGGCCGGCAGCGAGAGGGCTTTATAGAAAGCACTCCCGCTGCTCCTTCTGATAAGGGACAGAACCCCTTCCCCTACCCCATCCTCGGTAACCGGAGCCCTGTCCTGAAGAAGCTCCGGCCCGAATCGTCTGACCGCGAGAAGCCGGAGGGTGAGACCCCTGACCCCCCCCCAGCCCCCCACGGGACCCAACTGCGTAGCCGGGATCGCAGCAGATGGAGGGGAAAACCCCACATGCGAGACCTTTGCACCCGAAGCCTGAGTCGACTGACCTCTGTACCTCTTGGAATAACGGCGTGAGCCAGAGGACTTACTGGTGCTGATCTGACCCCGTGCCGAAGCAGGCCGCGACCGGGCAGGGTCGGCCACCAAACGCTTGACACACTCCTCCAGCTTGCCCGCCGGAAACATCGCCTGCGGAACAAGTGGAAGAGAACGCAGCTGCCGAATCTCCGACTCCACGAAGTCCGTAGAGACAAGCAGCTGATCGCGAGCCATACCCGCCAACTGCCCACGCACATGTAGAGCGAGCGACGCCAGATGCGAGTACGAGTGATTCAACGCATACAGCAAGATACCTATCGCCTCCTGATCGATCTGATGACTGGGAAGTAGCTGAAACCGATCGGGACACCCCTCTTGATGCAAAGCAATGGAGGGAGTGAGAGAAGCAAGGAAAGTGCCGACCATCGAACACCCCTTCACCAAATCCGTGGAGGCCTTTTCCAGGCTAGCGAAAGACTTCGAGTCAAAAACGACAGCCGGAATTTTCGCCGCCGCCACGCGGGAGGCACTCGCAGCCGAGAGGAAAGACAAATCCTGGGGCGAAGGCTGGGAGAAATCCTGGAAAGGAAGTTGTGTGTCAGGCAACTTGATCAGCCAAGGCACAACCATGGGATGAAATACCCCCGGGGTGGAGGAAGACAACGCCCAAGGGAAAGAGCTTGCCAAAGTAGGAACTCCGTCCGGCGCCTCTTTCCCAGCAAGGACTTTCGACTGACTAGATCGCAAATTCCCAAGCATCACTGCAGAGCGAGTCAGCATGTCCGACGATAACGCAACTCGGGCACCTGAGCAGGAGGGCCAGTGTGCATAAAACCCGCTAAACGTCCCTGAGAGTCAACGCCAGCGGAAGCAACAATGCGATGCCCCAGATCCGCGGAAAAAGTAGCCACCAAGTCTAACACCGACTGACGGTGAATACGATGCACATCCGAAGCGGAACACTCCTGAACGGTAGAAACCATCGGAAACTCATCCCCAGGTGAAGAAACCTCCTCGTCCGATTGCGACTGGATAGAACGCACCGCCATCACCAGACTGAGGAGAGACAGCTGACCGAACTGACCGGCAATCTCCAGACAGTGGAGAACGAAGCCGAATGGGAAAAGTCCGGGCAGCAGCGCCAAACGACAGATCTCGAGACCAACAGCGGGAAACAGCCGCAACCCGACCTGACTGGTGCAAACGAGACCCATGCCGGAGAAAAACGAGATTCTCGAACCCGGCGCAAGAGAAGGAGGAGAGCTGAACAGCAACTCGACGCGCCCCTCCACTACTCGCTGTAGCACGGGAGCTACCATCGTGCCTGAAAGCAACGCCCTGTACCTGCCGGTGCAACCATGACCCCGTAGCATGAGAAACACGGGAGCCATGCAAGGTACCAGTGCCGGAGGGCAGACGGGCGGATTGCAGTCGCAGACCACCAGAGTCCAGAGACCTATGGGATCGACGCTCAGAAACCCGTATCGGCCTGCACGATCGCGATTCCGAGCCGGACAAATCATGAGGGAGATAATGTCGGGACTCAAAGGAATGCCGACGCCACCCATCTCCCGAGGGAGACCCAGAGACAGCAGCAGCAACAGCAAGACGCTGACGGCCAGCCCCTCGAGTCGATCGGCCCGACCCATCCTCTCCCCTGGAAAGACGGTGGGCCAAACGCGACCGGGGAGCAACCCGCCTCCAAAGCTGAGAGTGACGAGAGAGGCGAACAGGAGAAACAGAGTCCCCAGGAAGATCAGAATCTGACATGCGATCAACTGATCCCCCGAGACTAAACAATGACTCCTGCCCATCACTATCTACCGCTTGATCGTTACGATATTCCTGACAGGAAGGAACAGAATCGAGCGATAGATCAGCTGACCAATGTGACAACAAAGCAGCATGCTTATCAGACCTCAAAGGAAAAAACACTGCACGGTCGTCAGCAACACTCTGCCTGTACCGCCAGGGATCCAAGGCAAGGTGCTGATCAGACCGGACGGGCATTGCCTCCGTGTGGTTGATCGCTACTCTCTGCCTGTATCGTGACTCGTGTTTGCCACGATCTACCGGCCGATTAGTCAATAGCCGGGGTTCCAAGGCAAGGTGCCTATCAGACTGGACAGGCATTGCCTCCAAGCGGTCGATCGCTACTCTCTGCCTGTATCGTAATTCGTGACCGTCATGATCTACCGGTCGATCAGCCGATCGCCGGGGTTCCGAGGCAGCCTGCTGATTGGATCGCACGGGCATAGCCTCCGTGCGACTGATAGCGATGCCCGACCTGCACTTAACAGCACTCCGGGCAGACGCCCATGGAGCAGCGGAAAGGAAAGCAGCCTCAGACAACTGAACCAGACCTGCCGCAGCTGCTTGATGTCCCAGGATAGGATCGGGAACAACGCCCCGGACCGACCCCAGAGACCGAGAAACCAGGAAAGACGCAGTGTTGAGAGAAGAAAAATTCTCTGACGCCACATCCACAGGCGCCGCTTGAAAAGCGAACGAACAAGCCTCGCCCGCAACCGACTTCGACTCCTCACAAGATACAGAAGCCGGAGATACCGACAAAGCGAACTTACGTGCATAAGACAAGCCGTCCTTGCGCACCTGAAGTGCCTCCGTACCTCGAACAGAGGCCGGAGAACAAGACGCCATGTTTCCAAAAATGGCGAAACAAAATGGAGGAACAAATGGCAGAAAGCCGTTAACAAACGTCAACTGATGCAAGGAAAAGCCAAGAACGGCTCGCAAGAACAACAAGCGACACAAGCGAAAGCAAGCTCGCCAACACACCCCTAGCTGAAGCTAGAGAACGACAGGCAACAAAATAACTGAACCGGACCGTGCACTGAATACCGGCAGGAACAGAAATTGAATGACAAAAGAGCGAATTAAACAAGAATTCGAACAAAACGGCAAGTGCCGTAAGAAGGGAGTACTTCCCTACAGCAACCAACAGTAACAGCAAATCTCTTAGAAAGTCCTCACAAAGTGCAGACTTGAGGGAGAGAGAGCCAGAGCACAACCAAGCGCCCCAGCGAAAAAGTCGAAAGTGGCTGACCACAGTATCTGGGCGCATGTGCAGGAAGTGGCAAGAGTTGCCTCCCCTTTCACTGGCCATGGCGCTATGGATGAAGCCATTTCATTGGCTTGTGTGGGTGCCACGTGGGTGGGGAAGATTTTGGCAAATCTTTTATCGGGGTGAAATGGTCATATACCTATGAGTTGTCTACTGGTCAGTATGGAGGGAAAACAGAATCGTCTCTTTTTACTCTCGATGGTCTTTTGATTATGTTGAGTTTTGAAAGGTTAAATCATTGGAATGTGGAGCCGAAGCCACGTGACCAACCTCTGTCAGAGATAGTATATCTTTGTGTTCAGAATGACCAGCACGTGGTCATCTTATCTGATGCTTTGTCTGTGCTGAGCGCACTCCAGGACCCTCGCAAGAAGGAACTGAATGAACTTGCAGCCACTCTGTCTGAGCTGGCCACACAGGTGATATTGACACTCCAATGGATTCCTGCACACTGTGGAGAGCATGGAAATGAGACGGCTGACAGACTGGCCAGGGAAGGTGGTCAGCTGGACCAGGAAGACAGACAGGTCTCTTATGCAGAAGAGAAGACCATCATCAAGGCTCTGTCTCAGAAAAAGTGGCGCCAGCAACATCCAAACTACAACCAAAATGACAGCTACCACTTACTGAACAGAGCTGACCAAGTGATTCTGTTCAGACTCCGAACAGGACACAACACATTGCCGGCACATATGTTCCACAAGTTCAAAGTCGGTCAGACAGACAGATGTTCTTGCGACACTGCCTCGATGACTGGTGAACACCTTCTCCAAGACAGCCCCCACCATGATGCCCTCAGAAGAGACACGTGGCCAGACAAAACACCAGTGAGGAGCATACTCTATGGCAACCTGGAGGAGCTGCGGAGAACAGCTGCATTTGTGCGGGCGACTGGCGCAATCAATCATCTAGCGATCGACAAGAAGAAGAAGATTCAACAGAGACCTATATTGACTCACTGAGCACTGGATCGAGCAACCAGAACCTTGAACATGCCTCTGATCAAGACAGTCACTATCTCAACTGTTTCAGCCACAAGATGAAGTTCAAGGTAGCACAGAGGGGAAAATCAAGCACAGAACATGGCCAGGACATCAAGCTCAGTCATGTCGAAGTCCACAGCAGCACACCATGCATCACTGTCTCCAGTCATGTCAAGTCCACAGCAGCACATCATGCATCACTGTCTCCAGTCATGTCAAGTCCACAGCAGCACACCATGTATCACTGTCTCCAGTCATGTCAAAGTCCACAGCAGCACACCACGCATCACTGTCTCCAGTCATGTCCAGTCCACAGCAGCACATCATGCATCACTGTCTCCAGTCATGTCAAGTCCACAGCAGCACATCATGCATCACTGTCTCCAGTCATGTCAAAGTCCACAGCAGCACATCATGCATCACTGTCTCCAGTCATGTTGAGTCCTCAGCAGCACATCATGCATCACTGTCTCCAGTCATGTCAAAGTCCACAGCAGCACATCATGCATCACTGTCTCCAGTCACGTCAAAGTCCATAACAGCACATCATGCATCAATGTCTCCAGTCATGTCCAGTCCACAGCAGCACATCATGCATCACTGTCTCCAGTCATGTCAAGTCCACAGCAGCACATCATGCATCACTGTCTCCAGTCATGTCAAAGTCCACAGCAGCACATCATGCATCACTGTCTCCAGTCATGTTGAGTGCTCAGCAGCACATCATGCATTAATGTCTCCAGTCATGTCAAAGTCCACAGCAGCACATCATGCATCACTGTCTCCAGTCATGTCAAAGTCCACAACAGCACATCATGCATCACTGTCTCCAGTCATGTCAAGTCCACAGCAGC
>JAWQFJ010004622.1:47500-52500 GCA_034096865.1 Theodoxus fluviatilis | reverse complement strand
TGCACTGTCACTCACCCTTCCACACCTGTCTGCCCCCATACAAGTCTGCACTGTCACTCACCTTCCACACCTGTCTGCCCCCACTGCACTGTCACTCACCTTCCACACCTGCCTGCCCCCATACAAGTCTGCACTGTCACTCACCTTCCACACCTGTCTGCCCCCACTGCAATGTCACTCACCTTCCACACCTGTCTGCCCCCACTGTGCTGTCACTCACCTTCCACACCTGCCTGCCCCCACTGCACTGTCACTCACCTTCCACACCTGTCTGCCCCCACTGCACTGTCACTCACCTTCCACACCTGCCTGCCCCCACTGCACTGTCACTCACCTTCCACACCTGTCTGCCCCAACTGTGCTGTCACTCACCTTCCACACCTGGCTGCCCACATACAGGTCTGCGATGAGTGTCTGGCCAGAGCAGCCCTGCAGGCTCTCACGGATGGCTGTGAAGAGCAGCTGCAGCAGCTCCTGGATGTCCTGCTGAACGCGGTGCTGCAACAGCAACAACATCAGTCCCATCAACATCATCATCTGCCTTGTCAGCAACACCACCAGCTTGGTCAACAACATATATATCAGCCTTGTCAACAGGAAAAAACTGACAAAATTGTCCTTCTAGTCATTTCCACCAAGAATGCCCAAGCCCTTGCAGGGTGTAAAGATGGGTAATACAATCTAGAAGACAATAAGTGTGTACATTTGCTGTAAAAGTACACCCACATGTGTGCGCGCATTTCTTCTAGGATGTCTGTCAGGCGTGATGAAGACATCCGTGGCGTGGAAGGGAGAGCATAGTCCAAACTGCCACGAGCACAGGCAGTGCAGAGGAAGCATGCCGCTGCGGTAGACAGGCGGTAGACAGACGCAGACATGCAGACTGTCCTCTCTTGGTAGACCACACACTTCTGGTGGAGGATGCACAAGTGATGGGCTCCAAATGTCATGACAGTGGCAGACAGCCCGGCGCCCGGCTCTATAGTCTGCAGCCAGAGACTCCCCGCTTGCAGTTGACATGCTGCTGTGCCTGCAGAGCCCTCGAGCCTTCCACATGGCGCTGGCCTGGCTCTGCAGGGACTGGTGCTCCAGCAGCAGGCTCAGAGAAGACCACACCAGGGCAGTGGTCCTTTGCCATTCAGACCACAAAGGCAAGCATGTCAGCGAGGCTTTCACCATGGGAGCTGCAATGCAACAGCTCTGAGCTCACCACAGAACCCCAGTCTACCAGCCTGTCCTCCCATGAGATGCTCATGATTTTTTTGCAGGCAGCAAAGATGGTACTGGTGGAGTGACGTCAGGTATCTCTGGTAGAGGGAGCATGTTTGTTGCCACAGATTGCAAACACACATGCGTGTGCATGCATGCATGCGGGCACACACACACACACACACACACACACACACACACACACACACACACACACACACACACACACACACACAGAATTCCACGAAAACAACACATTCCCAACTCCAGACAAGGAACTCACCTCATTCTTATCCCAGCCAAAACTGCTGGTCAGGGCATCCGTAGTCACACTGTCCCTGTCGGCCAGCATCAGCCTGGCAAACAGCTTCTGCAACTGGAGCGGAATTCTCCGACCCTGCAAGGAAGAAAGCTTGATGCAAAGCACTGTGGACAATGGCTGGCTGTCCCAATGACACTTCACTGACAAGCCTTCAGCCATGCAGTAACACTGGGAATCAGGTCTCTCTAATGGTAGATACCAAGTTCTTCCATGTTAGGGCATCCCAGAAGACATGTGGCTCAGAGACAACAGACACTGACACTGAGAGAGATGGTAGGCATGGAACAGAGATAGGTGATAGACATCAGTGGATGGGAAAATATTGCCTTCCATGGCAATGCCTTGCTGTTGGTTGGTTGGTTGGTGTTTTACGGCCTATCAGTCTTTTGTAGGCTAAGTAAGGCCATTAAGCATGAAAATCTTTAGAACAGTTTGGAGTAAATGCTAACCAAGTCACGGTGTCCCTAGTTATTCACCTAGGGAGACGCGGTGGGTCAATTCTTACCGCGAACCACTGTCTACTTTCCTCCACTCCTGTCTACTTTCCTCCACTCCTGTCTACTTTCCTCCACTCCTGTCTACTTTTCAACACTGTTGTCTACTTTCCTCCACTGCTGTCTACTTTCCACCACTCCTGTCTACTTTCCTCCACTCCTGTCTACTTTCCTCCACTCCTGTCTACTTTTCAACACTGCTGTCTACTTTCCTCCACTCCTGTCTACTTTCCACCACTCCTGTCTACTTTCCTCCACTCCTGTCTACTTTTCAACACTGTTGTCTACTTTCCACCACTCCTGTCTACTTTCCACCACTCCTGTCTACTTTCCTCCACTCCTGTCTACTTTCCTCCACTCCTGTCTACTTTTCAACACTGCTGTCTACTTTCCTCCACTCCTGTCTACTTTCCTCCACTCCTGTCTACTTTCCACCACTCCTGTCTACTTTCCTCCACTCCTGTCTACTTTCCTCCACTCCTGTCTACTTTCCTCCACTCCTGTCTACTTTCCTCCACTGCTGTCTACTTTCCTCCACTCCTGTCTACTTTCCTCCACTCCTGTCTACTTTCCTCCACTCCTGTCTACTTTCCACCACTCCTGTCTACTTTCCTCCACTCCTGTCTACTTTCCACCACTCCTGTCTACTTTCCTCCACTCTGTCTACTTTCCTCCACTCCTGTCTACTTTCCACCACTCCTGTCTACTTTCCTCCACTCCTGTCTACTTTCCTCCACTCCTGTCTACTTTCCTCCACTCCTGTCTACTTTCCTCCACTCCTGTCTACTTTCCACCACTTCTGTCTACTTTCCTCCACTCCTGTCTACTTTCCTCCACTCCTGTCTACTTTCCACCACTCCTGTCTACTTTCCACCACTCCTGTCTACTTTCCTCCACTCCTGTCTACTTTCCTCCACTCCTGTCTACTTTCCTCCACTCCTGTCTACTTTTCAACACTGTTGTCTACTTTCCTCCACTCCTGTCTACTTTCCTCCACTCCTGTCTACTTTCCACCACTCCTGTCTACTTTCCACCACTCCTGTCTACTTTCCTCCACTCCTGTCTACTTTCCTCCACTCCTGTCTACTTTTCAACACTGTTGTCTACTTTCCTCCACTCCTGTCTACTTTCCTCCACTCCTGTCTACTTTCCTCCACTCCTGTCTACTTTTCAACACTGCTGTCTACTTTCCTCCACTGCTGTCTACTTTCCTCCACTCCTGTCTACTTTCCTCCACTCCTGTCTACTTTCCTCCACTCCTGTCTACTTTCCACCACTCCTGTCTACTTTCCACCACTCCTGTCTACTTTCCTCCACTCCTGTCTACTTTCCTCCACTGCTGTCTACTTTCCACGACTCCTGTCTACTTTCCTCCACTCCTGTCTACTTTCCACCACTCCTGTCTACTTTCCTCCACTCCTGTCTACTTTCCTCCACTCCTGTCTACTTTCCTCCACTCCTGTCTACTTTCCTCCACTCCTGTCTACTTTCCTCCACTCCTGTCTACTTTCCTCCACTCCTGTCTACTTTCCTCCACTCCTGTCTACTTTCCTCCACTCCTGTCTACTTTTCAACACTGTTGTCTACTTTCCTCCACTCCTGTCTACTTTCCACCACTCCTGTCTACTTTTCAACACTGTTGTCTACTTTCCACCACTGCTGTCTACTTTTCTCCACTGCTGTCTACTTTTCAACACTGTTGTCTACTTTCCTCCACTCCTGTGGTGGTGTGCATATGAACCTACTACACGGTAGAAGGCAACTAAATCGGAACTTTGCTACTAAATTGCGAAGTAAGGTGGGCATGAAAGCTGAATACGCGTAGTTGCCTCCTCAGTTGGCCGCTAAACAACCCAAAATTTAGTGGTGGTCTGTATCAGCACTACACGGCTAAGTAGCCACTATTTGCAATATTCAATGGCGGACCTCTCTCTCGGTTCGTTCAGAAAACGCTATATCATGGGATACTAGCAACCCATCCAAAGAAATTGTAAGCCATGAACAGCATTAATTTATCAAAGCTGTATGTTGAATGCATCACTAGGTCGTTAAAGCGCGAATATTTTACAAATGGGAATGGAGGTCAACGCGGTTTTCAAGCTAAGGCGCCAAGCCTCCCGCACCAGCACTAGGGGGTGAGAAAGCGGCCTTGCGCGCTTATCAGCCACAAGCACAGATAGCCGTCCCCTACACCCCCTGCCTGACCCCACACCAGGAAGGACGAGAGGGGAGATGAGGGGTTTCAGCCCTCCCCTTTGATTCTACGCATGCGCATTAGATGGGATATCCCAAGATAAAAATAAAATCTGTATGTGGGTCATAACTTCGTTGTGGCGACCAAGTGGCGTCTCATGCCCACCTCACGGGAACAACTCAAAGCTGTGAACAACGAAGTAGAGAAATACGACGTAGTTGCCACTTAACATAGTAGGTTCATATGCACACCACCACTGTCTACTTTCCGCCACTCCTGTCTATTTTCCACCACTGCTGTGTACTTTCCTCCACTATTGTCTACTTTCCTCCACTCCTGTCTACTTTCCTCCACTCCTGTCTACTTTTCAACACTGCTGTCTACTTTCCTTCATTTTGTCTACTTTCCTCCACTCCTGTCTACTTTCCTTCACTCCTGTCTACTTTTCAACACTCCTGTCTACTTTCCTTCATTTTGTCTACTTTCCTCCACTCCTGTCTACTTTCCTCCACTCCTGTCTACTTTCCTCCACTCCTGTCTACTTTTCAACACTCCTGTCTACTTTCCTTCATTTTGTCTACTTTCCTCCACTCCTGTCTACTTTCCTCCACTCCTGTCTACTTTCCTCCACTCCTGTCTACTTTCCTCCACTCCTGTCTACTTTCCTCCACTCCTGTCTACTTTCCTCCACTCCTGTCTACTAGTCACCATCATCACTCACTTTCTGGCCAGGGAACCCAACATTTTAACAGAGGCAAGCTTTTTCAAATTTTGATTAAAA
>JAWQFJ010004622.1:37500-45000 GCA_034096865.1 Theodoxus fluviatilis | reverse complement strand
GATTCTACACAGGGCACACACTGGTGGATTCTACACAGGGCACGCACTGGTGGATTCTACACAGGGCAGGCACTGGTGGATTCTACACAGGGCACGCACTGGTGGATTCTACACAGGGCACACACTGGTGGATTCTACACAGGGCACACACTGGTGGATTCTACACAGGGCACACACTGGTGTATTCTACACAGGGCACACACTGGTGGATTCTACACAGGGCACACACTGGTGGATTCTACACAGGGCAGGCACTGGTGTATTCTACACAGGGCAGGCACTGGTGTATTCTACACAGGGCACACACTGGTGGATTAATAATAATAATAATACAGACTATTTATAACGCACATACCTTCCCTAATAGCAAGCTCATGGCGTGTACAATGATAAAGTCTACACTCATACAAAACATTCTAACACTCACATACTATACAATTGAAATAAAAAGAACAATTAAATACAATACAATTAATTAAGTAGCAGGCAAAACACGAAACATAAAAGAGGCGCCTTCACTGCTCGTCAGGAAAGACTGACCGGAACAGGTGTGTCTTGAGGGAGGTTTTGAACTGGGACATGGAATTAGAGTGACGGACAGGGAAAGGTAGGCTATTCCATGTTACAGGGCCGATGTAGGAAAAAGCTCGCTGTCCTTGGGTTATCTTTTTGCGACGGGGGACATTTAACGTTTTGGTGTCTGCAGCTGAACGGTTATTTCTAGCGGGGGTGTAGACAGTGAGAATTTCTTTGAGTGCGTGTGGTGCAGTTTGATTGAAGAAGTTGAAACACATAATGGCTAGCTTATACTCTATCCTCTGAGCGACGGGGAGCCAATGCAGTGCACGAAGGAGTTTGGATGTGGGAGTTCTCTTGGGACATCTAAAGATTAATCTAGCAGCAGTGTTTTGGACTTTTTGCAGTTTGTTTAGCAGAGTGCCAGGAATGCCGGCAAGAAGAGAATTTCCATAATCAAGACGGGACAGAACAAGGGAAGTGACAAGGGTTTGAGTGGCCTGTTGTGAAAGATAGTGACGAATAGTGCCAATTTTCCTTAACTCGTAGTAAGCTAACTGGCAAACTTTGTTCACATGAACTCTCATAGAAAGATCATCATCGAACATGACACCTAAGTTCCTAACAGACTTTGAGAATTCTATCTCACTCTGGCCTATGGTTAGTTTCAGGGCCTGATCGAATTCGCCTCTACCGCCAACCAGGAGAGCTTCGGTCTTTGAATCATTAAGTTTGAGTTTGTTCTGTGTCATCCACTGTTTCACATCAGAAATACAAAGTTCACTTGCAGAGAGAAGAAGTTGGATTTGACTGGGATGAGTGGAGTTGTAGAGTTGCGTGTCATCAGCAAATTCACTGTGAGAGAATGAATGACTGTCAATTACGTTGGAAAGTGGTTGGGTGTACAGTAGAAACAGCAGAGGACCCAGAACCGAGCCCTGTGGGACTCCGTAATTTAGCGGGGCAGGATCAGAAGCTATACCCTGGATCAAAACAGTCTGCCTACGTTCTGAGATATATGATTTCAGGAAGGAGAGTGCTGTGTTGTCAATGCCAAAAACAGGGCACACACTGGTGGATTCTACACAGGGCACACACTGGTGGATTCTACACAGGGCAGTCACTGGTGGATTCTACACAGGGCAGGCACTGGTGGATTCTACACAGGGCACACACCGGTGGATTCTACACAGGGCACACACTGGTGGATTCTACACAGGGCACACACTGGTGGATTCTACACAGGGCACACACCGGTGGATTCTACACAGGGCACACACCGGTGTATTCTACACAGGGCACACACCGGTGGATTCTACACAGGGCACACACTGGTGGATTCTACACAGGGCACGCACTGGTGGATTCTACACAGGGCACACACTGGTGTATTCTACACAGGGCACACACTGGTGGATTCTACACAGGGCACGCACTGGTGGATTCTACATAAAGCACACACTGGTGGATTCTACACAGGGCACACACTGGTGTATTCTACACAGGGTACACACTGGTGTATTCTACACAGGGCAGGCACTGGTGGATTCTACATAAAGCACACACTGGTGTATGCTACACAGGGCACACACTGGTGGATTCTACATAAAGCACACACTGGTGTATTCTACACAGGGCACACACTGGTGGATTCTACACAGGGCATGCACTGGTGTATTCTACATAAAGCACACACTGGTGTATTCTACACAGGGCAGGCACTGGTGGATTCTACATAAAGCACACACTGGTGTATGCTACACAGGGCACACACTGGTGGATTCTACATAAAGCACACACTGGTGTATTCTACACAGGGCACACACTGGTGGATTCTACACAGGGCACACACTGGTGGATTCTACACAGGGCACACACTGGTGTATTCTACACAGGGCACGCACTGGTGGATTCTACACAGGGCACACACTGGTGTATTCTACACAGGGCACGCACTGGTGGATTCTACACAAAGCACGCACTGGTGGATTCTACACAAAGCACACACTGGTGGATTCTACACAAGGCACACACTGGTGGATTCTACACAGGGCACGCACAGGTGGATTCTACACAGGGCACACACTGGTGGATTCTACACAGGGCACACACTGGTGGATTCTACACAGGGCACACACTGGTGGATTCTACACAGGGCACGCACTGGTGGATTCTACACAGGGCACACACTGGTGGATTCTACACAGGGCACACACTGGTGGATTCTACACAGGGCAGGCACTGGTGTATTCTACACAGGGCACGCACTGGTGGATTCTACACAGGGCACACACTGGTGGATTCTACACAGGGCACACACTGGTGGATTCTACACAGGGCACGCACTGGTGGATTCTACACAGGGCATGCACTGGTGGATTCTACACAGGGCACACACTGGTGTATTCTACACAGGGCACGCACTGGTGGATTCTACACAGGGCACACACTGGTGGATTCTACACAGGGTACACACTGGTGGATTCTACACAGGGCACACACTGGTGGATTCTACACAGGGCACACACTGGTGGATTCTACACAGGGCACGCACTGGTGGATTCTACACAGGGCACGCACTGGTGGATTCTACACAGGGCACACACTGGTGGATTCTACACAGGGCACACACTGGTGGATTCTACACAGGGCACACACTGGTGGATTCTACACAGGGCAGGCACCGGTGTATTCTACACAGGGCACGCACTGGTGGATTCTACACAGGGCACACACTGGTGGATTCTACACAGGGCACACACTGGTGGATTCTACACAGGGCACACACTGGTGTATTCTACACAGGGCACGCACTGGTGGATTCTACACAGGGCACGCACTGGTGGATTCTACACAGGGCACACACTGGTGGATTCTACACAGGGCACGCACTGGTGGATTCTACACAGGGCAGCACTGGTGGATTCTACACAGGGCACGCACTGGTGGATTCTACACAGGGCACACACTGGTGGATTCTACACAGGGCACGCACTGGTGCATTCTACACAGGGCAGGCACTGGTGGATTCTACACAGGGCTCAAGTGCAGGGGAAGGAGACAATTTCTATTCCTCAGGCAAAAGCAATCCCATAACCTTGAGAGAAAATCTGGGTGCTCCAGGCACAAGAACAGGCACTAATTAATGTGAAAATGCAAGTGTCTGTGCTTTCAGCAGTCCATGTTTACATGAGTGTGTGCATCCAAACCCAATAAAGCAAAGAGCTGAAGGACCTTTATGCACTAAATGCACATAAGACATCAAACATGTCAAGACCAGCAGTTCAAGACAGCCTCTTAGGAAGCACTGGTTAATGACTGCAGTACGACAGACCAGCAATGTGAGACTGAGAGCAAGTTAAACATCTTGGTCAACATTCCTTGCTCTCAATAATCATCTCTGAAAAGGACACACTACAGATAACATTAATTTGGACACAGCCAGAGTCTGCTGACCACCAAGTCCTGCCATGCTCTCTGTGTATGATCATGGGTGTGTGAATGTGTACATGTGTGTTAAGCGTCCATGTGTGTGAGAGCATGTGTGTGTGTGTGTGTATGTGTGTGTGTGTGTGTGTGTGTGTGTGTGTGTGTGTGTGTGTCTGTCTGTATGTGTGTGGTGTGTCTGGTGTGTGTGTGTGTATGTGTCTGTGTTTCATTCATGAGTATGTGTGTGTGCATTCATGAGTATGTGTGAGTATGTGTGTGTGTGTGTGTGTGTTTGTGTATGTGTGTGTGTGTGTGAGAGAGAGAGAGAGAGAGAGAGAGAGAGAGAGAGAGACAGAGAGAGACAGAGAGAGACAGAGACAGAGACAGAGAGAGAAGAGAGAGAGACAGAGAGAGACAGAGAGAGAGAGAAGAAAGAAAAGAAAGAAAGAGAGATAGATGAGAGAGAGAGATAAGAGAGATGAGAGAGAGACAGAGAGAGAGAGAGAGAGAGAGAGAGAGAGAGAGAGAGAGAGAGAGAGAGAGAGAGAGAAAGAGAGAGATTTTATAGTCTGAAAAATTAATTAACACTAAGGTTTTGAGTTAGAAAGTGAGTTCACATTCAGAAGACATGATAAGGCATTGAAGTGTAATATGTTCACTATGGGAAATTCTATTGTAGCATTCCACGTCACATTGCTGTTGTCACTTTTAAAAGCACACAGTTCCATGTGTAAAGACAACGTATTACCCAATATTCATTTGACACAATGTAGCTCTTTCCCAGTTCATTCCAAAACATGTACATATCAGAGACACGTATGACTCTAGAGTAATCATTTCAATAACACGGCAGCACTGCATCCGATGTTAACATCTTTAGTCAAAATGATGGCTAACGAGTAAGGAGGGTGATACTGATAGTGATACTAGGTGATACTGCTAGGCAACAGGAAAGAGCGATTTCTTGCAATTTTGGACAATGATTCAGATCACACTGATAAATCATTATTATTCAGGCAAATGTATTTCCTCATTGATGCATTGATGTAGAAAGCGCTGACGTAACAAGATAGATAATGAAATCTGTCCCAAATTTTAAGTAATTTTTGATTGCACAATCCACGTGTAATCAACCAAGATTGATGCCTATTCGAAGACAACGGACAAATAACATTTGACAGGTATATAATAAACGAATGAAGAAAGGCAGCTGCATTAAACAATATTGCAGAAAATCAGGATTGCTAAAATGCAGAAGTCTTATTTTACAAAAGTGCATCATCACCACTCCACTCTAGCATTTGTTATGTGTTTACATCGAGGAAAGTAAACAAAGAATGTGTTCATCAACGACGGCTGAAGAAAATTACTGACAACACTTCTGACTCACCTCGGAACTCAGGAGTCATCCTGAGCATTTGAATGAGGGAGTTAAGGTAGCATGTGGCACCTTGGTTGACCAGGCCAACCAGGCTACTCGCTGATCGCATCGGTGGTGGTGGTGGAGGCAGTTGTCTTTGCTCGCCTTTACGTTCCACCGATGCTGGCTTGCCGCTCTCCTCATCGAAGAGTCCCTCGAGCATTTTCCTCGATCGTGTGAAGCTCACAGTGATGTGTACAGGTGGTTTCAGTGGAAACAATCTCGACAAGTGAGTCCTTTCAGCAATCTCTCAAATCGAATACACTCTATCAACAACCTCGACGGTGCGTGTAGCACCCAAAAGAAAGACCATGCAGAAAGAAAGACCGGAAATCATCGCAGAGTTATCTGCGAGGGACGTGCTGAGAATTCAACTCTAAAAAGAGACGGCAAAAGCTTAATAGATTTACGAAATATTTCGTACACTGCGAGCTATGTTTGCACAAAAAAATTTAATGTATTCCGCAAAAAACGTTCTAATTTTTAGCATTCGTTAAACACGTCTAAGGGCATAAGCGACTTACCTCCCTTGTTGATCGTTTATAAGAGTCGTAGTCCTTGGAGTCGTACGATTCGCTGATCTACTGTGTGGATTGGTACCACTTGGGTTTATAATGTTTATTATTATACTCAAACATTTTGTTGTGATAAAACCAGTGTCATTGTTACGGATGAAACTGTCGGCATCGAAAAAACAGCATAGAAAGAGAACAATGCTTCACAATTCTCCTTGTCTCGGAGGGCATATATGGACTATATTTTGATAAGGCATGTTGACTTCATTCTTGCATCTGCTTGTACATAGATCTATGTGTATGCATATGTATGTATCAGATCTGTCTGTGTGTGTGTGTGTGTGTGTGTGTGTGTGTGTGTGTGTGTGTGTGTGTGTGTGTGTGTGTGTGTGTGTGTGTGTGTGTGTGTGTGTGAGTGTGTGTGTGTGTGTGTGTCTGGTCTGTGTGTGTGTGTGTGTGTGTGTGTCTGGTCTGTGTGTGTGTGCGTGTGTGTGTCGTCTGTGTGTGTGTGTGTGTGTGTGTGTCTGGTCTGTCTGTGTGTGTGTCTGGTCTGTTTGTGTGTGTGTGTGTGTGTGTGTGTGTGTGTGTGTGTGTGGTCTGTGTGTGTGTGTCTGTGTGTGTGTTTGGTGTGTCTGTGTGTGTGTGTGTGTGTGTGTGTCTGTGTGTGTGTGTGTCGGTCTTAACTATAGCACAATAACATTTAGCCATGAGTTGGTTAGTCAGACAGGAATTGCAAAAGGCTCAGGGGAAATACAAAGCAATACAACCCAATCCAATATAATTATAACAGGCTCTCTCTCTCTCTCTCTCTCTCTGTTTGTCTGTCTGTCTCTCTCTCTCTCTCTCTCTCTCTCAAGCTCACTCATCATACCCATCCGATGATGTTAATGACTGCAATAATCACTTCCTTTCTGTGGCTGAAAAGTTATTCCCTCGCGATAGCAACCATAATTTCCAATCTGAAACAGCATATCTCCAAGAATTCTGCCAAGAGAGACTATTGTCTTCATTGGAATTTGAGATTCCTCTTCTTGCTGTTCATGAAGTTGGCAGATTTATTGAAAAACTCAACTCTAAAACAACAGGACCTGATGGCATCAATAGCTTTCTTCTTAAACTCTCTCTTCCATATGTAATCGACTCGCTCACATACATATACAATTTGTGTATTATCAAGCAAAACTTCCCAGATGAATGGAAAAAAGCTAAAGTTATCCCTCTACCAAAAGTGAAAACTCCCACAAGTCTAGATGACTTCCGACCCATATCAGTTCTATCAATTTTATCAAAACCAATTGAAAAGCACGTTCACAAACATCTGTTGGCATTTCTTGATCGGCACAGTCTTCTACACCCCCTTCAATCGGGCTTCCGACCAAAACATTCCTGCCATACTGCATTATCCCACCTGATTGACACCTGGCTGCACGCCATTAACACCTCGAAAGTTATAGGATCTGTCTTCCTAGATTTCAGAAAAGCTTTTGACATGGTACATCACGACATACTATTGGATAAACTGACTCTTTATTTTCATGGTCACACGACTGTGAAGTTTTTTCAGTCATTCCTGGATAATCGACAACAATGTGTCCAATTCGATGGGCACGTTTCCCAAGT
>JAWQFJ010004622.1:0-30000 GCA_034096865.1 Theodoxus fluviatilis | reverse complement strand
CTGCCAGCATACCTGCCTGCCAGCATACCTGCCTGTCAGCATACCTACCTGCCAGCATACCAGCCTGCCAGCATACTTACCTGCCAGCATACCTGTCTGTCAGCATACCTACCTGCCAGCATACTAGCCTGCCAGCATAGCTACCTGCCAGCATACCTGCCTGTCAGCATACCAGCCTGCCAGCATACCAGTCTGCCAGCATACCTACCTGCCAGCATACCTACCTGCCAGCATACCTACCTGCCAGCATACCTACCTGCCAGCATACCTACCTGCCAGCATACCTACCTGCCAGCATACCTACCTGCCAGCATACCTACCTGCCAGCATACCTACCTGCCAGCATACCTACCTGCCAGCATACCTACCTGCCAGCATACCTACCTGCCATCATACCTGCCTGTCAGCATACCAGCCTGCCTGCATGCCAGCTTGCCAGCATACCAGCCTGCCAGCATACCTACCTGCCAGCATACCTACCTGCCAGCATACCTACCTGGAAGCATACCTATCTGTCAGCATACCAGCCTGCCAGCATACCAGCTTGCCAGCATTCCAGCTTGCCAGTACACCAGCCTGCCAGCATTCCAGCTTGCCAGCACACCAGCCTGCCAGCATACCAGCTTGCCAGCACACCAGCCTGCCAGCATACCAGCTTGCCAGCACACCAGCTTGCCAGCATTCCAGCTTGCCAGCACACCAGCCTGCCAGCATACCAGCTTGCCAGCACACCAGCTTGCCAGCATTCCAGCTTGCCAGCACACCAGACTGCCAGCACACCAGCCTGCCAGCATACCAGCTTGCCAGCACACCAGCTTGCCAGCATATCAGCATACCAGCATACCAGCTTGCCAGCACACCAGCCTGCCAGCACGCCAGCCTGCCAGCATACCAGCTTGCCAGCATACCTACCTGCCACCACACCAGCCTGCCTGCATACCAGCCTGCCAGCATACCTACTTGCCAGCACACCAGCCTGCCAGCATACCAGCTTCCCAGCATACCAGCTTGCCAGCACACCAGCTTGCCAGAATACCAGCTTCCAGCATACCAGCTTGCCAGCATACCAGCATACCAGCTTGCCAGAATACCAGCTTGTCAGCATACCCGCCTGCCAGCATACCAGCCTGCCAGGATACCAGCCTGCTGCATACCTACCTCCCAGCATACCAGCCTGCCAGCACACCAGCCTGCCAGGATACCAGCCTGCCAGCATACCAGCCTGTCGGCACACAAACCTGCCAGCATACCAGTCAGTCTGCTAGAATACCAGCTTGCAATTATACCAACCTTCCAGCAATCCAGCCTGCCAGCATACCAGCCTGCCAGAAACACAGCCTGCCAGCATACCAGCCAACCAGAAACACAGCCTGCCTGCGTACATACCTGCCAGCATACCAGCCTGCCAGCATACCAGCCTGCCAGCATACCAGCCTGCCAGCATACCAGCCTGCCAGCATACCAGCCTGCCAGCATACCAGCCTGTCGGCACACAAACCTGCCAGCATACCAGTCAGTCTGCTAGAATACCAGCTTGCAATTATACCAACCTTCCAGCAATCCAGCCTGCCAGCATACCAGCCTGCCAGAAACACAGCCTGCCAGCATACCAGCCAACCAGAAACACAGCCTGCCTGCGTACATACCTGCCAGCATACCAGCCTGCCAGCATACCAGCCTGCCAGCATACCAGCCTGCCAGCATACCAGCCTGCCAGCATACCAGCCTGCCAGCATACCAGCCTGACAGCATAACAGCCTGCGAGCATACCGGCCAGCCAGTATACGAGCCTACCAGCATAACAGCCAACCTGCCAGATTACCAGCCTGCCAACATACCAGCCTGCCAGCATGCCAGCCTGCCAGAATGCCAGCCTGCCAGCACATCAGCCTGCCAACATATCAGGCTGCCAACATACCAGCCTGCCAGAATGCCAGCCTGCCAGCACATCAGCCTGCCAACATACCAGCCTGCAGCATAACAGCCAGCCTGCCAGCATACCAGCCTGCCAGCATACCAGTATGCCGGCATACCAGCCTGCCAGTATACCAGCCTACCAACATTCCAGCCTGCCAGTATACCAGCTTCCCAATATACCAGCTTGCAAGCATACCAGTCTGCCAGCCTGCCAGTATACCAGCCTGCTAGCTTACCAGCCTGCCAGCATACCAGCCTGCCAGCATACCAGCCTGCCAGCATAACAGCCTGCGAGCATACCGGCCAACCAGTATACGAGCCTACCAGCATAACAGCCAACCTGCCAGATTACCAGTCTGCCAACATACCAGCCTGCCAGCATGCCAGCCTGCCAGAATGCCAGCCTGCCAGCACATCAGCCTGCCAACATATCAGCCTGCCAACATACCAGCCTGCCAGAATGCCAGCCTGCCAGCACATCAGCCTGCCAACATACCAGCCTGCAGCATAACAGCCAGCCTGCCAGCATACCAGCCTGCCAGCATACCAGTATGCCGGCATACCAGCCTGCCAGTATACCAGCCTACCAACATTCCAGCCTGCCAGTATACCAGCTTCCCAATATACCAGCTTGCAAGCATACCAGTCTGCCATCCTGCCAGTATACCAGCCTGCTAGCATACCAGCCTGCCAGAATACCAGCCAGCATACCATCTAGTGTACCGGCCTGCCAGCATGCCAACCAGCCAGCATACCAGTCTGCCAGCATACAAGCCTGCCAGTATACCAGCGTGTCAGCATACCAGCCTCTCAGCATACCAGCAAGCATGCCAGCCAGCTAGCATACCAGCCTGTCAGCATACCAGCAAGCATGTCAGTCAGCCAGCATACCAGCCTGTCAGCATACCAGCAAGAATGCCAGCCAGCTAGCATACCAGCCTGTCAACATACCAACCTGCCAACATACCAGCATACCTAGCAAGTGAAAAAAGCACTGCATATTGTCATTGAATGCGTGTCATGGGCCACACACACAGGGCATAGGCTTGATTTGAGCAGCTCAGTCAAGCAAACAACTTACCATGTACTACACACACAGGGCATAGGCTTGATTTGAGCAGCTCAGTCAAGCAAACAACTTACCATGTACTACACACACAGGGCATAGGCTTGATTTGAGCAGCTCGGTCAAGCAAACAACTTACCATGCACTACACACACACAGGAAGGACCCAAAACCCCGGTAGGCCACAGTGTCCCTTCACTAAGTCAATATTCCACAGTGCCGTGGGCTGCTTGGGGCTGACCAAGGCCGAACTATTGGAGCTGGCTCCAAAAGCTCTCCTGCCGTAGGCCGCTGTGAGGAGGGGTAGTGTGGTGAAACCGCCATATTGCTTGAAACAGATTCCCGACCGAGCCATGTGTGTGTACTTAAGGACTTTCTGTTCCCACTTTCTGCGACCCCGACTTGAACATTAAGTGTTGTAGAGGACAGCTTTGCACAATGTGTGAAATATGGCATGAATATGTCTACATTGTCACACCTACTTTGCAATGTGGAATTCGTGGTTATATATTTACGTTGTGGTCGTCGTTTTATCCATGCGATTACATGTCATATACTCGAGTGAGGAGAGCTGTATAAGTCATGTGTTTCCACTGGAACAATTTTTTACTCTAACAGCAAAGGCCACACTGTTCAGATAACACTCACCGACATTTCATTAGCCTCTCCTGTAAGATTATCCTTTCCTTCCCCTGTCACCTGTTGAAGACTGTTAGTGGGTTCCAGTCCAATGGTGAGAGCGCTCCTCCGCTGTCCTTTGCGGGACGAGATAGTGGCGTTGGAGGCTGTGAGGATCCTGCAGTAGCCTCCTTGGGCAGGGTGTCTCACCCGCATTGCCCCCCCTACCGAGGTGTCACCATTGCCTCCCCTACCGAGGTGTCACCATTGCCCCCCTACCGAGGTGTCACCATTGCCTCCCCTACCGAGGTGTCACCATTGCCTCCCCTACCGAGGTGTCACCATTGCCTCCCCTACCGAGGTGTCACCATTGCCTCCCCTACCGAGGTGTCACCATTGCCTCCCCTACCGAGGTGTCACCATTGCCTCCCCTACCGAGGTGTCACCATTGCCTCCCCTACCGAGGTGTCAGCATTGCCTCCCCTACCGAGGTGTCACCATTGCCTCCCCTACCGAGGTGTCACCATTGCCTCCCCTACCGAGGTGTCACCATTGCCTCCCCTACCGAGGTGTCACCATTGCCTCCCCTACCGAGGTGTCACCATTGCCTCCCCTACCGAGGTGTCAGCATTGCCTCCCCTACCGAGGTGTCACCATTGCCTCCCCTACCGAGGTGTCACCATTGCCTCCCCTACCGAGGTGTCAGCATTGCCTCCCCTACCGAGGTGTCAGCATTGCCTCCCCTACCGAGGTGTCACCATTGCCTCCCCTACCGAGGTGTCAGCATTGCCTCCCCTACCGAGGTGTCAGCATTGCCTCCCCTACCGAGGTGTCACCATTGCCTCCCCTACCGAGGTGTCACCATTGCCTCCCCTACCGAGGTGTCAGCATTGCCTCCCCTACCGAGGTGTCAGCATTGCCTCCCCTACCGAGGTGTCAGCATTGCCTCCCCTACCGAGGTGTCACCATTGCCTCCCCTACCGAGGTGTCACCATTGCCTCCCCTACCGAGGTGTCAGCATTGCCTCCCCTACCGAGGTGTCAGCATTGCCTCCCCTACCGAGGTGTCACCATTGCCTCCCCTACCGAGGTGTCAGCATTGCCTCCCCTACCGAGGTGTCAGCATTGCCTCCCCTACCGAGGTGTCACCATTGCCTCCCCTACCGAGGTGTCACCATTGCCTCCCCTACCGAGGTGTCACCATTGCCTCCCCTACCGAGGTGTCAGCATTGCCTCCCCTACCGAGGTGTCAGCATTGCCTCCCCTACCGAGGTGTCAGCATTGCCTCCCCTACCGAGGTGTCAGCATTGCCTCCCCTACCGAGGTGTCACCATTGCCTCCCCTACCGAGGTGTCACCATTGCCTCCCCTACCGAGGTGTCAGCATTGCCTCCCCTACCGAGGTGTCACCATTGCCTCCCCTACCGAGGTGTCACCATTGCCTCCCCTACCGAGGTGTCAGCATTGCCTCCCCTACCGAGGTGTCACCATTGCCTCCCCTACCGAGGTGTCACCATTGCCTCCCCTACCGAGGTGTCAGCATTGCCTCCCCTACCGAGGTGTCACCATTGCCTCCCCTACCGAGGTGTCAGCATTGCCTCCCCTACCGAGGTGTCACCATTGCCTCCCCTACCGAGGTGTCACCATTGCCTCCCCTACCGAGGTGTCACCATTGCCTCCCCTACCGAGGTGTCAGCATTGCCTCCCCTACCGAGGTGTCAGCATTGCCTCCCCTACCGAGGTGTCACCATTGCCTCCCCTACCGAGGTGTCACCATTGCCTCCCCTACCGAGGTGTCAGCATTGCCTCCCCTACCGAGGTGTCACCATTGCCTCCCCTACCGAGGTGTCACCATTGCCTCCCCTACCGAGGTGTCAGCATTGCCTCCCCTACCGAGGTGTCAGCATTGCCTCCCCTACCGAGGTGTCAGCATTGCCTCCCCTACCGAGGTGTCACCATTGCCTCCCCTACCGAGGTGTCACCATTGCCTCCCCTACCGAGGTGTCAGCATTGCCTCCCCTACCGAGGTGTCACCATTGCCTCCCCTACCGAGGTGTCAGCATTGCCTCCCCTACCGAGGTGTCACCATTGCCTCCCCTACCGAGGTGTCACCATTGCCTCCCCTACCGAGGTGTCAGCATTGCCTCCCCTACCGAGGTGTCACCATTGCCTCCCCTACCGAGGTGTCAGCATTGCCTCCCCTACCGAGGTGTCACCATTGCCTCCCCTACCGAGGTGTCACCATTGCCTCCCCTACCGAGGTGTCAGCATTGCCTCCCCTACCGAGGTGTCAGCATTGCCTCCCCTACCGAGGTGTCACCATTGCCTCCCCTACCGAGGTGTCACCATTGCCTCCCCTACCGAGGTGTCAGCATTGCCTCCCCTACCGAGGTGTCAGCATTGCCTCCCCTACCGAGGTGTCACCATTGCCTCCCCTACCGAGGTGTCAGCATTGCCTCCCCTACCGAGGTGTCACCATTGCCTCCCCTACCGAGGTGTCACCATTGCCTCCCCTACCGAGGTGTCAGCATTGCCTCCCCTACCGAGGTGTCAGCATTGCCTCCCCTACCGAGGTGTCAGCATTGCCTCCCCTACCGAGGTGTCACCATTGCCTCCCCTACCGAGGTGTCACCATTGCCTCCCCTACCGAGGTGTCACCATTGCCTCCCCTACCGAGGTGTCAGCATTGCCTCCCCTACCGAGGTGTCAGCATTGCCTCCCCTACCGAGGTGTCACCATTGCCTCCCCTACCGAGGTGTCAGCATTGCCTCCCCTACCGAGGTGTCACCATTGCCTCCCCTACCGAGGTGTCACCATTGCCTCCCCTACCGAGGTGTCAGCATTGCCTCCCCTACCGAGGTGTCACCATTGCCTCCCCTACCGAGGTGTCACCATTGCCTCCCCTACCGAGGTGTCAGCATTGCCTCCCCTACCGAGGTGTCACCATTGCCTCCCCTACCGAGGTGTCACCATTGCCTCCCCTACCGAGGTGTCAGCATTGCCTCCCCTACCGAGGTGTCAGCATTGCCTCCCCTACCGAGGTGTCACCATTGCCTCCCCTACCGAGGTGTCACCATTGCCTCCCCTACCGAGGTGTCACCATTGCCTCCCCTACCGAGGTGTCAGCATTGCCTCCCCTACCGAGGTGTCACCATTGCCTCCCCTACCGAGGTGTCACCATTGCCTCCCCTACCGAGGTGTCACCATTGCCTCCCCTACCGGGGTGTCAAACTGATTAACTGGCTCTGCTCAGCGGCGATTGTGGGTAAACATTCCCATTAAAATTAAAAATGTTCTGAGAAAAAAGTGAATCTGATAAGGGATGTTGTTCTTGGCCCGTATTCACAACGGCGATTTATCGGCGATTTATTTTAACTCCGATTTATCTCTAAACTGAGACGATTCCAACTGCCTGTTCCGCTCTCCCTTGGCTGGAAACCAGTATATATAGCAAAGCGCAACCTAGAATCCTCTGACGAGCGTACCTTATCTAACCGATCAAGATAACGCGGGGCTAGGGGATAAATGAGTGTTAAAAAGATAAATCGCCGTTGTGAATACGGGCCCTTATCTTCATTTTATATTTGTTATTGTTATTTTAATTGCTATAATTCTATCATCACAATTGTCATCATCATCATTATCATCATGATCATCATCATGAGCAGCAGCAGCAGCAGTATGAAAATTATTGTAATTGTTATTATTGTTGTTGTTTTATTGTATTATTATGGTTACTGTTGTTGTATTATTTTATTGTTGTTTGTTATTATTATTATTATTGTTTTTGTCGTTGTTATTATTATTGTTATTGTTGGTGTAGTAGTTATTATTGTTGTTGTTATTAATGTTGTTATTTTGGTTGTTGTTTAATGTTGTTGTTATTTGTTGTGTGTTGTTGTTGTTTGGGTTTTTATTTTGAGTGTGTTATTGTTTGTTGTTTTAGTTGTTGTTTGCTGTTGTTGTTTGCTGTTGTTAATATTTGTTATGCATTGCTTTTGTTGTTCTTGTTTGTTGGTGTTGTTGTTTTATTGTTTGTTGTTGTTTGTTTTTGTTGATTGTTGTTTGTTATTGTTATTTTAATTTTTATTCGTTGTCGTCGTCATAATCATCACAAAGTGTGTGGACGTTGTTAGGCGTTTCAGTTTACTTGTCTTTGTTTCAAGACATCATCAATTAACAAAAAAATTAAAATAGATGTGTTAAGTTTGCAATACAATTAGACAAAACCTAATTTTACACAGAAAGGATAAATCGCCTCAATGGCACTAACTGCAAATCTTTTTGGGTGATATTAGATCAGCTCTTCAATACACATTTTCAAAGTCGCCACTTGATCAGTGTTACAATCAATGCAGTTTTAACAATTGCTTCGTATGCCCTTCCACAAGTTTGTTGTAAAAAAATGGTTTAATTACGGCGCCATGAATAATGTATGTTCCACAAATAAACATATGAGCACACACATGTTATCTAATGTTGAGTGTACTGTAAATGTGAGCCATTCTTCTGCATAAAAGCAAGAGTAAATGATGACATAGGTAAATTTTGCCAGATTTATTGCCAGATTTATTCTGCTTCCTTCCTTCCTTTTTTGAGCTAGCCACTCAGTAATCAGTCAATAAATCCGTCTACCAACCATTTGTTCATCCATCAACTATTATAAATTTAAAGAACGATATCATTCAGCAGAGAAGCATGGACAGACTTCAGACCTTTATTGTTTGGGTCCTGCAGCCCATTGCAAATACAACACTCAGTAAACAGAGACCAATGATCAACAATTCATCGAATAGCACAAAAGCTTCGGATACACATTCAAAGCGGCACATCAGATTTCAAGGAGTGCGTGCACCTTATTCTTTCTGCACTACTAATACGATGTAAAACAAATGATTCTTTTGCATATATAAAACAAGTGTCAGTAAATATTGTTCACTTTCTGTTGAATGTATACTCAATGGAAAAAATGACTATCCAAATCTCCAAGGGCGATATTATACATTAATCCTAATTCAAGTCGAGCTAAAAGTGTCTTGAAAATTGTAAGTGCAGAGGTACTTTTCCTTTTTGTTCACTCCATGCCCACTACTCTAAGAGCAACACATGAGAAATGTATAACCGCTTTGCACGTTAACTTGATTCACTTCTGAGAATGAAACGTCCTTCTAGAGGTGAGTTTCCCAGGACTAGAATAAGACAGGAAAGTCAGTCAAAGACGATCCAACTGAAACGCGTTTCATTCGAATAATAATATTTTTTTCAGAAATGAGAACATACGTCGAGCATCTGCGTGAACTGGTTCATGTCAGAGATAAGCTTTGGGCTTTGTGAGGTCTCGCTGTAAACGCTCATTTCAGAATTTTCTTTTTAACCTTTCAGAGCGACATGCGTCTCAGCATTTGCCTGCTAGTCTATCCTGTTGCTTAGAAGCCTGTCTCTAGCATGGAACACGATGTGCTATGATGTTTATCTAATAGCAACTTGATAGCCCACAAACTGCACAAAAAAGTATTTCAATTGAAACAATATGGTAACAAAAGAAGCAAGCCTATCCACATGTGCACATTGTGTCTTATGTGAAAGCTATTCATTACATTGCATCTAACAGGCATTCAGGTATAAAATGTGTGACATCTTGTACTTTTCTGCTATCTTTTCTTTCCTTCTTGTTGCATTACACAATTTTGCGAAGCTTCCTTGAAAACAAGACTTACTGTAATGGTCAAAGCAAACTCACAACAAGACAATCATTTATTTTAGACTGAGTCATCGAGGTGTGTGATATTATGGTATGAAAGAGCTTTCTCATATCAACATTTAAAGTCTAACAAATTAGGGCCTTTGTTAACATTTGTGCACTTGAGACTAACCTCAACTCGTTTCAATATCCTGTGAGTGAACTCATCCAACAGGACGGCATTACATCTGCACAGGCAGAGAGCAGAGGAACTTGAATGCACCGCCACAAGGAGCATCGTGAAGCCCTGGCTGCCGAGATCCTCCTACCGAGAGCACGCCACAGTCTTCATCGATGGAAGTGCCATAGTCACTGGGCTGATTGATGTGGAACAGAGATCGGTTCACAGGTGTCCCATCCAGCCACAGGTACCGGTCTTCCGTGTCCAGATCATTGCAACCCACCAGGTACAAGTCTGAAAGAAGGGAAGCATTGCCGAGAGCAATGTCCTGGTCCAAGAGGCAGTCAGGATTTGTCACAAATAAACACGTATTGGCAACAATCACTTGTGAACGTAGAAAAACCGTTGTTGACGTAAGAGACTATATTGGGATGACAACATGTATATTGATAGAACGTGAAAATGGTTCTAAGATAAAAAGCAAAATAATAGATCAAGACACGAGGTAGTCCACAATGTTGAAACACAACAAAACCAGGTATTACACGTTTACAAATGACAGAGATTACAGTTTGCCAACAGGAATAAACATGCCCCTGAAACATGCAAGTGCCAATATATATGAAGTAGTATATGCCCAACATTTACCGTTAAAATGTGATACATGGAAGCGGTATTTCAGTACTGCACAAACAAACTTTTGTATATCAGCAACTCATCAAGCACTTTGCAAAAATATTCTTCAAATATTAGGCTTTTGATGTGTAGAATTATCCCTCCAGGTTTACTGGAGGTCCTCACAGCTTTATCTATCTGTCTGTCTGTGTGTCTGTCAGTCCCGACTTAACGGCTGATATCTCAAAAACTACTGGTCGGATTTCTGGAGGTCCTCACAGCTTTATGGATTAGCTCACTCGGTAGCGCGTCGAATATTTTTTTGTCGCTGGGACATGCTTGGTTGTAGGGGATGAGCGTACGGGTTCGACTCCGCACAGAAGCTTCTTTAAAAAAAAATGCGTGTATGGTATTCGAGAGAGAGAGAGAGAGAGAGAGAGAGAGAGAGAGAGAGAGAGAGAGAGAGAGAGAGAGAGAGAGAGAGAGAGACCCCACCCGTTGTTGTACACGTGAGAGGTTGCGGGTTCGAACCTTACTTTTTTCCCCACTCTTTTCTCGAGAGGTTGCGGTTCGAACCCGATCTTTTGTTGTTGTTGTTGTTGTTTTTTAATGCCAAAACCTGGAGGTTCAGCGCCAGCGGTTTTTATCCCTCCAGGTTTACTGGAGGTCCTCATAGCTTTATCTGTCTGTGTGTCTGTGTTTCTGTATGTCAGTCCCGACTTTCCTTGACATTTTGCACACTTACTGGAAGTTAGGTCCGATTGAATGTATCAAATTTTCAGAATCGAGGTTTGAAAAGAAAGTGACTTTTTTACGTTTTGGTGTTGCAAAGAAGGCAAGGGACGGAACTCTGTCCCGACTCAAGGGAAGTTTTGGCATGTGTGACGTGATCATTTGACGTCGAATAACGTGACGTAATTTCGAGGAGATTTGACATTGGTGAAGGAGAAAGAAAATTTTCCCTCCAGGTTTACTGGAGGTCCTACAGACTTTATCCCTCCAGGTTTACTGGAGGTCCTACAGACTTTATCCCGCCAGGTTTACTGGAGGTCCTACAGACTTTATCTGTCTGTGTGTGTGTCTGTCTGTCCCGACTCCACGACTGATTTCTCAAAAACTACTGGACGGATTTCCTTGACATTTTGCACACTAACTGGAAGTTAGGTCCGATTGAATGTATCAAATTTTCAGAATCGAGGCTTGAAGAGAAAGTGGTTTTTTAAGGTCGTACACTCCAGAGCGCCTCCCCAAATACTCGATTCATGGAATGGCCAATCTGTGACGTCAACAACGTGACGTCATTTGCGAGTAGAGTTTTGAGGATAATGGATTTTGAGAACATTGGTGAAAGGATAAAGAAGGATTTTTTACGATGCAAGTAGTCAATTGATGGAATGGCGACCCACTCTACAGCCACGCCCCTTTTCTCGCTGTATCTCGCGTGGTTATAGTTGCTGGCGCCAAAATGGCTTCCGAATGAACGCAGATTCGTTGCGTTGTATTCCGGACATCATTTGTGTCTCATTTTTGCCAGACAGTGAGAAGATTTCTCAGACTGTGATAGACAGGGGTATGAATAAATACTATTCATGTTATTTAGACGAAATTAAGATCTATTAGCAAGCGGATTAAACGGTGGAGGTGACAGCTCGGTGCTTCAGATCAATGCGCCGCACATTATGTATCGACTTTATTTCCATCTTGACGCTGCTAAGCAGAAGATCAACCAACCATCCTCATTGCTCGTGCAAGGCTGGGTAAGTGTTGTTGTTGTTTTTTTAATCATTTATCTGTTACGTGTTTGATGGAGTAACCGAAGCTCGCATTCCAAAATTGTAGAACCTACTCTTGAAGTGTGTGTGGAGCCAAAAAGCTTGCGCAACTGTCCTTCGCACTGACTGTCCTATGCACGGACTGTCCTTTGCATTAACTGTCCTTCACACTGACTGTTCTATGCACTGACTGTCCGATGCACTGACTGTCCTATGCACTTTCACACTGACCAGTGCACAGAATGACCGGTGCGTGTCCGAAGCACTGGTGAGCGCGACAAAAACTTTGAGCGGACTGCTAGATCTTTACCCACTGTAGAAAGCGCACTTCCCCTCCTCTCCTTCGTGACAATCTCCTTGTCAGTGCATAGAACAGTCAGTGTGAAGGACAGTTAATGCAAAGGACGGTCAGTGCAAAGGACAGTCCGTGCATAGGACAGTCAGTGCAAAGGACAGTTGTGCAAGCTTTTTGGATCCACACACAACACTTCAACAGTAGCTTAGGTTACTCCATCAAACACGTAACAGATAAATGATTTTAAAAAAAATCACTTACCCAGCCTTGCACGAGCAATGAGCAATGCATGACCAGGTTCGATTCTGCGCTGAAATTTTTTTTCCTCTTTTTTCGAGAGGTTGTGGGTTCGAACCCAACCTGGTTTTTTGTGTTTTTGTGTGTGCGTGTTTTTTCCCCCTCTTTTCTTGAGAGGTTGCGGGTTCGAATCCGATCTTTAAAAAAAATTAAATATATATGCCAAAACCTGGAGGTTCAGCGCCAGCGGTTTTTATCTGTGTGTGTGTCTGTCTGTCCCGACTTCACGGCTGATTTCTCAAAAACTACTGGACGGATTTCCTTGACATTTTGCACACTAACTGGAAGTTAGGTCCGATTGAATGTATCAAATTTTCAGAATCGAGGCTTGAAGAGAAAGTGGTTTTTTAAGGTCGTACACTTGACAGCGCCTCCCCAAATACTCGATTCATGGAATGGCGAAATTGCGAAATGTGTGACGTCATCAATAACGTGCCGTCATTTGCGAGGAGATTTTTGAGAAGGATGAATTTTGAGAACATTGGTGAAGGAGAAAGAAAGATTTTTTACGATGCAAGTAGTCAATTGATGGAATGGCGACCCACTCCACAGCCACGCCCCTTTCTCGCTGTATCTCGCGTGGTAACAGTTGCAGGCGCCAAAATGGCTTCCAAATGAATGCAGGCTAACTCGTTGCATTGTATTCTGGACAGCATTTGATTCTCATTTTTGCCAGACAGTGAGAAGATTTCTCAGACTGTGATAGACAGGGGTATGAATAAATACTACTCATGTTTGTCGCGAGACGCGACTAATGGGTGAGAATGTGAGGCGAATGTCAGTGCGTAAGATTGCATTGAAGCCGCTATGTACTCGGAAACAGTATTGCCGCATCGCTAAAGATAGGCCTCGCGCGGCGGGAAAAATCAACCCAGGGGTCGAGGGGTGTGTTTTCAAGGGGGTGAGGGGAGTATCGGAATGTGTACGGGGTCTACACTTGACCTGACACGGGTCTGGGGGCGCGAAATTAAAGGGCAGTGATTGGAAGATGATCACGTGACGTAGTTTTCATTGGGTCTGACGGAGCGTCTCCGGGCAGACTTAATCATCGTTTGGATGAGGACGGTTGTGCGAGTGTTAGCTCTGCAAACTGGTGCCACATGGGTGGCCAGCGAAGCAGTTTCACTTCGCGGTGGTATCTCGTCGTGAGGACCAGCGGTCGGTTGGTCACGAGAGAGGAAAATAGCCTTGGTTGGGACTGAGAGGAAAGTTCGCTCTCTGGAGGGGAACACGGCCTGCGCTGTGAGGTATGTAAAGTCGCGACAATTTTTGCCTTTGGGGGAAATGACGGTTATTAAGGGCGGGAAGAAGGTCGGACGCCGGAATGTTAAATTGTGTCTTAGAATTGAACTAATTCTCTTTGGTAAGAGTTGGAGAAATTCCTATCTCCATGAGTTGTGAAATTGTAATTCCATTCGTGAGCAGGGGAATGGGTTAAACGGACTTACTCGCCGGGCGCGGGAAGTTTCAGCTAAGCGGTTTGGGCTAAAAGTGTATCACTTCTCATTTGAATTGAATTCTGTGTGAATTTTTGGGAGAGAAAACTTGGTTTCTCATTAGGCATTGGTTTTTGTATTTCCAGACCAATTCTGCAATTCTGCTTTCTGCTGTCTACATTCCATGTACTTCGTTTCTACCTACCTCCTGTTAGAGTTAGTGAGAACTCTGCCTGCGTATTCGACGCGTGCCCAGCGTCTGTCTACGAGCGATACTTCGGTGCACGTGGTGTGCACATTCCTCGATGGTTGCGGTGTCCTAGTCGCAAGTACTTTTCCAGTAGTTCAGTGAACTACAAACTTCGTCTATTCCTAGCTGTGTGCTGATGAGGTCTAGCGAAGACGCTGAGAAATTGGCGTGAAAGTCCACACGGGTGGTCTTACTGCCAGCGCAAGGGGCAGTAGTGAAGGACTGTGTAGCGGTCGCTTCTGTAGTTGGGTATAACTACGAACTTCGTCTATTCCTAGCTGTGTGCTGATGAGGTCTAGCAAAGACGCTGAGAAATTGGCGTGAAAAGTCCACACGGTGTGGTCTTACTGCCAGCGCAAGGGGCAGTAGTGAAGGACTGTGTAGCGGTCGCTTCTGTAGTTGGGTATAACTACGAACTTCGTCTATTCCTAGCTGTGTGCTGATGAGGTCTAGCGAAGACGCTGAGAAATTGGCGTGAAAAGTCCACACGGTGTGGTCTTACTGTCAGCGCAAGGGACAGTGGTAGTAGGACGGTCGAGACGCTAGCGTTCTCACTCGCTTGTCGCGGTGAGGTGCGCGGCTACGGTTGCAAGGACATGCAACGAGGACAGTGCGGGGGACGAATTGATTCTCACGTTTAGAATGGAGTTATTCGCACTTGTACTGACTGATCGGGGGGAATCCTACTGTGTCGGAATGGACTTTCCAATGACTGACGGTTTACGAGCTTAGTGCTACTGTCGGTGAAACCTCGAGGCGGGAGAGAGGCACAGAGGCCTGCCCGCAGCCACAACGGGGAGACGCAGAGGGGCGTACTCCTACTTCGTGACTACCACGTTTGTCTACAAAGGAACTGCTCTTCCTAGACTAGTCTGGAGCACGGTGCTCGGACAGTGTGTGCTTTCAGTGAACGAAAGTGAACGGGGTAGCGTTGTGCGCGTGTTTTTATGAGGTTGTGTGTGTGTAAGCGTGTACTGGAGCAAACGTTTCCGGACTTCAAAAGGGTAAGGGAACCTTTTGTCTTTCTCTGCTTTAATTGCTGATGTCTGTCTTATTACTCACGGGGGTGTGGACAGGACTGTTTCGGTGCGAGAAAGGGGAGAGCGCGAGAGAGCGCGCTCCTGTCTGAGTTTACTCTTTCTGGCTTGCATGACCTGGGCGGAAGTGGGTCAGCACAAGGGGAAGGGGGTTGGACTGCGAGGGGGTCTAGCTAATTAGTATTCAGACTGGAAGTATTGCTGTGGCTTGTTGTGGGTAACTTGGCCAGTGGAGCTGTGAAGAGGGACGGAAAATCTTTCATAGGGAATTGGTGTTTCCTGATGCTCTGTGTGTTTTGGGGAAAGTTTATGGGTTTAATTTGACATTTGATTGTTAAATGGTCCAGCGGTGGATAATAGCAACTTCTTTTGGGTTCGAAGTGTGCTTGTAACTTCTTGTGGGTACAGAAGTGTTGGGTCTTATTTCTCTGTTATGAGAATGTTCTAGTTCTATACATGGGTATCAGAACGAGGGGTTGAAAGGGGGTTTTTCTGAGACGAATTATTGAATTAATTCCAAGTTTGTGTGCTCCTGTGGTGGAGCGTGGGGAAGTGGTTTTTTCTTGTATCACATTGATAACATTTCTCGTTACCGGTAACGTAGATATTGTTACTTGTGTATGATTTTTTCCATGCTTTTGAGGGTTTGAATCACCTTGCCCTAGTGTGAATTGTTGTTGTTTATTTTTGCCTGCTTCAACAGCGGAAGTACCCCGCCATCTTGTTTCCGCTGATGACTTTGTTTTGATTTCTTTTTCTGCTGCCATTCATTGTTGATCACTTGCTTGCACCCACTCTTGCAGCCCAGTGCAGCAAGAGGGGTTACTTGTTGATTAAACTTTGCTTATTTATTTTTATCCCTGATTCAGTGGTCCTTTTTCACGTGTTTGTTTAAACATTGCTTGTCTGTTTGTGGTGTCCCCCCAAGGAGTGGTGGTCGAGTTTAGTTGTAAACTCTGTTAGTCTAATTGTCCCTCCCCTCTTGGACGACTACGTCGTTCCTCGAGGCCGAGTCTTTCTATTATTAGCTAACTATACGCGATAATGTTATTTAGACGAAATTAAGATCTATTAGCAAGCGGATTAAACGGTGGAGGTGACAGCTCGGTGCTTCAGATCAATGCGGAAAAAATTAAGCAGCACATTATGTATCGACTTTTTTCCATCTTGACGCTGCCAAGCAGAAGATCAACCATCCTCATTGCTCGTGGAAGGCTGGGTAAGTGTTGTTGGTTTTTTTAATCATGTATCTGTTACGTGTTTCATGGAGTAAGCTAAGCTCGTATTTCAAAATTTTATAACCTCACTTGAAGTGTTGTGTGTGGAGCCAAAAAGCTTGCGCAACTGTCCTTTGCACTGACTGTTCTATGCACGGACTGTCCTTTGCATTAACTGTCCTTCACACTGACTGTTCATTCTGGCACACCAGTTGTTAGAACAATCTTTCACAAGCATTATTTCATCTCCTTTACGAAGCAGTCGTGAAGGAGGCATATTCGTAACATGGAGCCATATTTATGTCTAAGTGTGGCAGATAGGTACATTGGAAACCTTCCTGTTTCACCATACGCAACAGCGTTTCAGGTCTATTTGGAAATATGCAGAAACATCTTAACGGCAAATAGATGTACAGAATTGATTGTTTCACGGTTCTATGATGCCCAAACCTCAGGGGCATAATAATACGGGTCCAATATGTGAATCAAACAGTTTGGTAAACACTTTAAAGGATATGCAACTGGTTTTTCTCAGTGTCCTTTTTTTTAAATAATTCCTGCTTTGGCGAGATCTTTAAGGCTTGGACTTGTACGGTGTTTTGTTGTGAAAACCAGTCCCAGCTATGTGTATGCATTAACTACTTTGAGGCGGTGGTCACCATGATTCCATTTCTCGTTTCTGGATAAGCAGTCCCAGCTATGTGTATGCATTAACTACTTTGAGGCGGTGGTCACCATGATTCCATTTCTCGTTTCTGGATAAGCGACGACCTGGACGGAAAACTGCCACTTCCTACTTTACAGTGTTGATCCTGAAACCTAATTCCTTTGCTTTTCTTTGAAGGACGTCTAGTTGGTTTTGCAGACCTATTGCTGTGTCTGATAGCAATGCTACATCGTCTGCGAAAAGTAACACAAACAAACATTTTGCGTCGGGCATCAACTGAATGTCATGTTCCACGCTCAAGAATTTTCTCTGTTATTTCATTAATTAAGTAGGGGTACAGTTCTGGCGACAAATTAATAACAACACAACAACAACAACACAACAGCAACAACGACAAAAAACCGCACCTTCACCAACACCAGCAATATTTATGACAATAGAATGAAAATGAACTTCATCTATTGAAATTAATTCAAGACTGATCTCATCAAAATATCACCTGCAACATTATCTCGGTCAACATATTCGAGGTCATCACATCTGTCAGTTTCATGGGTCGGAACAGTGTCGCGAGATAGCGACAGGTGTGAGGATTAAGGATGAGCTTAAGGTGCTTGGGTTTGCACTTAGGCCATTAGTGTCTCGAAACCGTGATTGCCACATCGCTAAGAATAGATAGCGACAGGCGGGAAAACGAACCGCGTGGTGGGTTACGAGAGGGGGCTGAGGGGGTCATTGGAATGTCAGCGCGGGGTTCACATCTACCCCGTCATGGAGTCCCTCAGTTCGGAAATTAAGAGCGGTGATTGGGAGACGTAATCACGCGTCATCGCTTTCTTCGAATCTGACTGCGTGTCAGGAATTCAGTCTACTCATCGTTTGGATGCAGAAAGGGTGTAGCGAGCGTGAGCTCCGCTAACTCTAGCCACAAGAGTGGCGGGCGAAGCTACCTTACTTCGCTGGGGACCTTGTCGTGAGGGCCATCGTGGGTCGGTCACGAAAGGAGGGAAAGAGTCTTAGACGGAACCGAGAGGGTAGGTCGTTGTCTCGTGCGAAGCACGGCCTGAGATGAATCTGCGATTCTTGAGGTATGTGTAGACTTGTAAAAATCTTTGCTCGTTCGGGAAATATGTCGTTGACGCGGGGCGGGAAAGGGCTACCGCCACGTGTTTTAAGTTGCAAATGAGGGAGGGGAAGTGAACTCCTTAATTTAATGTCGTCAAAATTGAACCTCTAACGATTAATTCAATTGCTGCGTGGAAAGTGAATTAATTCTCTGGTTTGCAAGTTGTGAAATTGTTAATTCCATCCGTGAACTGGGGTGGGTTAACGGACGCTCTCGTGGAGCGTGGGAAAACTTAACGCTGGAGTGAGGGAACACTCTGTTAAGTCAATTTGGGTCAAAAATGTATCTTTCTCACTGAACTTAAATTCTGTGTGAATTCTGGGGAAGATACAGGTTTCTTATTAGGCGGGGTTTTGTCTTTCCAGGCTACCTACAGTAACCTACCGTACTTAACGTACCTATGCGTGAACTCGTATCACTGCTGACTTGGCGCTCTCCCGGCGTCTGTCTGCAAGCTGCCTAACTTCAAGTCGTACCTCGGTGTGCCCATGTGCACACGTGCCCTCGTCGTTTGCCTACGTTCCTGTCTCAAGTACTTCTCCCAGTAGTTCTCTGCAACTACGACTTCGTCTATTCCTGGCTGCGGCTGCCTGATAGGTTTAGCGAAGACGCCTTGGGTTTGGCGTGGAATGCTCACATGGAGTGGCATTGTCGTCCTCGGTTAGGACTGGTCGGAGGACTGTGGTATCAGTCGCTTCCTTAACGCTTAGTGCGTTGTGCTTAGTCTAGTTGTTCTGGAGAAGGGTGGAGCCCCTGTCTACTAGACTTTCGAATTGGGAAAATTCGAGTCACGGAGCGTTTCCGTGGGAGTAGGATAGTCGACGCTAGCGCACTCGTCTGCCCGTCGCAGCGAGACCGCGCAGCTCATTGTTGCTAGGGTAAGCAACGGAAAGTTGTGAGAAGCGAAATGGTTCGCTAGTCAGGACGAGGCGTCTCACACCTGTTCTGACTGAGAGAAGAATCCTACTGAGTCTGGACTTGGAGTCCGACTGCCGACCGACTTGGAGCCTGGAGCTGTCTGTCGGAAACCTCAGCGCGGGAGAGAGGGACCGGTGTACCTACCCGCTAGCCACAACGGAGGATGCGCATGGGTGCGCCCTCGTTCCTGTCTACTACCCAAGTTTGTCTACGGAGGATTGTCGCTCCTGGAACTAGTCTTAGCGCGGTGCTAGAAGACTGTGTGTACTTTCTGCGTGCAAGAGAAAGTCAGGGTAGGGTTGTGTGCTGTGAGTTTTATGAGGTTGTATTCTGGATGTGTGTTTCTGGACTTCGTTCACGGTAAGAAACCACATGCTTTCTCCGCTATCTTTTGTGAATCTCATTCATGATTACCAGGGGGACTGGACATGCTAATGAGGGGGGAGAAAGGGGAGCGCGAGGGGAAGCGCGTCTAGTCTGAACCCTGAACTATCTCGATTTGGCCTGTGTGACGTAGCGGCGGAAGCTCGCGTCAGCACGATGGGAAGGGGTAGCATTAGGAGGGGGTTGACTGTATTGGACTTGGACTCAGTGATTTGACTTGACTTGTTGTGTGGGATATCGCCAGGGAGAGTTTGATGGAAAGTGGGAAGTCTTTCATCTGAATTTGTAATTCTAAATGCTCTGTTGGGTTTGAAGAGATTAATTGATTTAACGTTCTGACGTTAAATGTCCGGCGGTAGACGAATGCAACTTCTCCGGGTAAAGAAGTGTGTTGTGTAATTTCTCTTTGTGGGATTTCAGTAGTTCTGTGTGCGAGTAACAGAACGAGTGGTTGGAAGGGTGAACTTTGGAGAGAATTTCTGAGTAAATTCTGGGTTCTGGTGTTCCTGTGGCGGAACGTGGGGAGAGTGGTTTTTGGAGATACGTTGTTAGCATTCTTGTTGCCGGCAACGTAGAAGATGTTTATATGTGCATAGTTTTGGCCATGCTTAAAGTTGTGTACCACCCTGCTTAGCGTGGCCCCTTTTGCTTATTTGTTTGGAGTTTTTCTAGACTTTGTTGACAGCGGAAGTACGGCGCCATCTTGTCCACCTCTGTTGACACTGTTTTATTTTGCTAGTTCACTTGATTGATTGCATCTTTGTGTGCCCACTCTTGTGGTCCAAGTGCAGCAAGAGTGGGCCCTTTGTGATTAAACATCTTTGTATCATATTCCCGATTCAGTGGTCCTTTTTCACTTGTTTGTTTAAACATTGTTTGCTTGTTTGTGGTGTCCCCCCAAGGAGTGGTGGCCGGGTTTAGTTGTAAACCCTATCGTTCTAATCTCCCTCCCCTCTTGGGCGATTACCTCGTCCCTCGAGGGTGAGTCTTTTTACCATCTATAGAGTAGAGAACGCGACAAACAGTGATTACTTTGCACTTGTTCTCATCAGTGTTGAGGCACACACGTGCCTTCGACTATCGGATACGACCAGAAACTCGGAAGTGGTGTCACGTCTCCACTTAATGTAGCACACCTATGCAAAACGTTGGTCACTAGCTTGGTCGAAACCAGTGAGTCACCACATGAAGTATGCATCAAGAATAGACCTGCAGGAGCACTTAAGCTCCATTTTATCCTGATGCATCTGTGTTTGCAGGCGAAGCTCCACTAGCCTGTGTCCAGGAGGCACCTCCCCTCTACATCAGCTGGGGATCGGCTGTAAGGCTGACTGTAAGCCTTCTCTACCTGTTTCTTAATTTCCACTACAACAACAAAAGACCAACTTGATGCCTGATTTAAATTCCTTCCTAGAATGATCCTCCCCATGACTCACCCGAAAATATGAACACTTACATAATCGCACACTTGGCCTAATTTGGATTAGTATGTCAAATCTCTCTCTCTCTCTCTCTCTCTCTCTCTCTCTCTCTCTCTCTCTCTCTCTCTCACACACACACACACACACACACAATCACACACACACACACATACACACACACACCTGTTGTTACAACATACCTTCAGGGAGAAAGTCCTGAAGTTTCTGCATGACTTCAGCGTTCTCAATGATTACAAGATGGCCGTCGTCCAGCGCGCACATGTCTGATGCCTGCATCCAGGTCATGGAGACGGTCCCCACCAGAATGCACTTGTTGGTTCCTGGCACGGTGACGTATCCCTTCCAAGATGGACAGGAGGCTGTGGAAGACAGCAAAGATGTCATGACGGTTGATTCGTTAATTCATCTCGTCTGACGTCACTCCCATGTCACTAGAGCAGACTGTCAGTCGTTGATTACACAACTGTGGGCGTCACATGTGTCTTCCAACACTCCTCTCTCTCTCTCTCTCTCTCTCTCTCTCTCTCTCTCTCTCTCTCTCTCTCTTTCTCTCTCTCTCTCGCTCGCTCGCTCGCTCGCTCTCCCTCTCTCTGTCTTTCTCTTTGTGTCTCTGTCTCTCTCTCTCTGTCTCTCTCTCTGTCTCTCTCTCTGTCTCTCTGTCTCTCTCTGTCTCTCTCTGTGTCTCTCTCTCTCTCTCTGTCTCTCTCTGTTTCTCTCTCTCTGTCTCTCTGTCTCTCTCTGTGTCTCTCTCTCTGTCTCTCTCTCTGTCTCTCTCTCTGTCTCCATCTCTCTCTGTCTCTCTCTCTCTGTAGCTCTATTGTGTGATTGATTCCACGATTAATGGCCTTAAATAGCCTACACAGGCTCATAGGCCGTAAAACTCCATCCCTCCTCCTCCTCCTCCCTCCTCTCTCCCCCCCCCCCTCTCTCCCCCCCCCCCTCCTCTCTCTCTCTCTCTCTCTCTCTCTCTCTCTCTCTCTCTCTCTCTCTCTCTCTCTCTCTCTCTCTCTCGCGCGCGCGCGCTACATTGCCTTTGCTTCTTCCTACTCACAACGAAACGTTTTCATTTGCGACTTTTTTGAAAACAAGCTGCAGAGATTATCTGTGGATCAATTTCAGCAGCGTTTTCCGCATTGGTGTACAAAGAAGTGTTCCAAGCAAGAGAAGTAACAGGAAATTCAGCTGAAACTTTGTTCCTATTCTCTGCAACAAATGCGTACTGTGCGAGAGCAGCACTCTCCGCTGGCAACATCGTGAATCTGGATGGGGATTCGAGTCCACCTGGCTCATCTGTTTCATCACTCGACTCACTTAAAATAGACTGGCAACAAGGAGCAAAGAAACATATAACAACAACAAGAACAACAACAACAAAACAACAAATTAAAACAAACTGCAATCATATGAAGAATTCGTCGAATTTGAGGGTCTTGTCAAACATGCTGTACAGTTTTTACTGTCATGCTACTCCTTTGTTTCTATTTTTTCTTTTGTTCATACTGGACACCACACAGCACTATTGCACCACTCACCCCAAATCCTGGAGAAGTACTAGTTCATACTGGACACCACACAGCACTACTGCACCACTCACCCCAAATCCTGGAGAAGTACTAGTTCATACTGGACACCACACAGCACTACTGCACCACTCACCCCAAATCCTGGAGAAGTATTAGTTCATACTGGACACCACACAGCACTACTGCACCACTCACCCCAAATCCTGGAGAAGTACTAGTTCATACTGGACACCACACAGCACTACTGCACCACTCACCCCAAATCCTGGAGAAGTATTAGTTCATACTGGACACCACACAGCACTATTGCACCACTCACCCCAAATCCTGGAGAAGTATTAGTTCATACTGGACACCACACAGCACTATTGCACCACTCACCCAAATCCTGGAGAAGTATTAGTTCATACTGGACACCACACAGCACTATTGCACCACTCACCCCAAATCCTGGAGAAGTACTAGTTCATACTGGACACCACACAGCACTACTGCACCACTCACCCCAAATCCTGGAGAAGTATTAGTTCATACTGGACACCACACAGCACTATTGCACCACTCACCCCAAATCCTGGAGAAGTATTAGTTCATACTGGACACCACACAGCACTATTGCACCACTCACCCCAAATCCTGGAGAAGTATTAGTTCATACTGGACACCACACAGCACTATTGCACCACTCACCCCAAATCCTGGAGAAGTATTAGTTCATACTGGACACCACACAGCACTATTGCACCACTCACCCCAAATCCTGGAGAAGTATTAGTTCATACTGGACACCACACAGCACTATTGCACCACTCACCCCAAATCCTGGAGAAGTATTAGTTCATACTGGACACCACACAGCACTATTGCACCACTCACCCCAAATCCTGGAGAAGTATTAGTTCATACTGGACACAACACAGCACTATTGCACCACTCACCCCAAATCCTGGAGAAGTATTAGTTCATACTGGACACCACACAGCACTATTGCACCACTCACCCCAAATCCTGGAGAAGTATTAGTTCATACTGGACACCACACAGCACTACTGCACCACTCACCCCAAATCCTGGAGAAGTATTAGTTCATACTGGACACAACACAGCACTATTGCACCACTCACCCCAAATCCTGGAGAAGTATTAGTTCATACTGGACACCACACAGCACTACTGCACCACTCACCCCAAATCCTGGAGAAGTATTAGTTCATACTGGACACCACACAGCACTATTGCACCACTCACCCCAAATCCTGGAGAAGTATTAGTTCATACTGGACACCACACAGCACTACTGCACCACTCACCCCAAATCCTGGAGAAGTATTAGTTCATACTGGACACCACACAGCACTACTGCACCACTCACCCCAAATCCTGGAGAAGTATTAGTTCATACTGGACACCACACAGCACTACTGCACCACTCACCCCAAATCCTGGAGAAGTACTAGTTCATACTGGACACCACACAGCACTACTGCACCACTCACCCCAAATCCTGGAGAAGTATTAGTTCATACTGGACACCACACAGCACTACTGCACCACTCACCCCAAATCCTGGAGAAGTATTAGTTCATACTGGACACCACACAGCACTACTGCACCACTCACCCCAAATCCTGGAGAAGTATTAGTTCATACTGGACACAACACAGCACTATTGCACCACTCACCCCAAATCCTGGAGAAGTACTAGTTCATACTGGACACCACACAGCACTACTGCACCACTCACCCCAAATCCTGGAGAAGTAGACGTCTTGTGAGGAGCCATGCAGACCAGGTGCCATGATCCTCCTGGAGAACAGTCGACAGCCCTGCACCCCGGGCCTGAAGGAGAAGGACAGGCAGGTCTCACGTTGCGTACAAGCCATGGCGCAGGCTGCATTGTTGGCAACTGTGCTGGAGAGTAGAGGCGGAATACCGGGTACGCCATGCAACCCCGAGAACAGAAACTTTTCCTCTTTATGGAGAATGGCAGGATGGAGAATGGCAAAAAGGAACAGGAAAAAACAAGAAGCAAGATGCCACATCGTTGTTTTCTGCTCCTCGCCCGCCGCTGCTCTGAGTGGACTGGGTTCAAGCTTAGTGCCTCCCTGTCACGTGACTTTGTGTGTATCGATTTTCTTCTCGAACAGTAGCAAGAAATCGTTAAAGGCACCCAAGCCCCAAAACCCCCATGGCAAGAAAACGTCGAAAGTTCAGAATGAGGATATTATCAGTGAAGACTCGCTTACTAGCTAGGAAATGACTGAAATGGTAGAAACAGGTGAATAGTTTTATTTATTTATTTGGGGTGGCATAACAATTCATGGAAGCGTTTTCTTCTGTCTACTTTCTTCACTTGAAGGTATGGAATTGTTGCCTGGGATTCAAGTAAACACATGTACATGTCACACTGTGAGATTGAGACAACAGATCAGATATGATCCCAGTAATCTTTTCGTGTTTTAGATGTTACCCATTGAGTCCCTGCACAGACTTTTAAAGAAAAAGGTTTACTTAAAGACTCACTAGCTTTTTCCAGGTGACCCAGATGGCAGAGAAGCTATTTTCAAAAGGGATTGAATGTTTTAACTATGCCATCACCAATATCTATTCTTTGCTCAACTGAAGAAATTGGACATTGTCACTTTAAAAGATTTTACCTTTAATCGATAAACTTTAAAAAGTTTTACTTTCAACAATCACTATCACACCACCATCACCACCCCCACAACCACCGTCGCCATCATCCCCAATATGTTCACTACCACTACCACCATAACTTCTGCTGACACCACCACCACAACTACCACCACAAACTCTAGCACTACTACTGCTACTACCGCCAGTACCAGTACCACTATTCCTACCACTACAACAACAACAACTACTACTACTACTACTACCACTACGGCTTCTGATACTACTACTTTTACTACTACATTAACTACTACTTTTACTACTGCTACTACCACTACTACTACCACTACCGCTTCTGCTACTAGCTACTACTACTACTACTATTACTACTACTACTAGCTACTTGCTACTACTACTACCACTAACGGCTGCTGATTCTACTACTTTTACTACTACATTAACTACTACTTTTACTATTGCTACTACCACTACTACTACTACCACTACCGCTTCTGCTGCGGCTACTACTTTTACTACTACTACTACTACTACTACTACTACTACTACTAGTGTAACCACTACTACTACTACTAGTGTAACCACTACTACTAGTACAATACTCCCTACTCTACTACTAACTACTACTACTACTACTACTACTACACACTACTACTACTACTACTACTACTACTACTACTACTACTACTACAACCACTACTACTACTACTACTACTACTACTACTAGACTACCACCACTACTACTACTACTACTACTACTACTACTACTACTACTACTACTACTACTACTACTACTACTACCACTACGGCTTCTGATACTACTACTTTTACTACTACATTAACTACTACTTTTACTACTGCTACTACCACTACTACTACCACTACCGCTTCTGCTGCGGCTACTACTATTACTACTACTACTATTACTACTGCTGCTGCTGCTAGTACTACTACTACTACTACTACTACTTGCATCACCATTACCACCACTAACATCAACAATAGCAACGACAACAACAACAACAACAACAACTACAACATCAAGAACTCAAAAACGGGGTGCAGTTTGGTCTCTTTTTGTCGACATTCATATCAAGCTGAAGACAGATGGAAAAACTGGTCATTAATGCAAGGGTGGAGGGGACACTCGAGGGAACTTGTCTCACTTTTACATGCCGAAGAGACGCTGTCAGGGACATGAGAAACGCTCATTAGTGTGTAGCGGGACCAGCATTTACATTGCTGGGGCTACTATGCAGGCTGGGAACTTTTCCCCTGCCTCCCGAGTGTTGGGCGGCAGAGGCACAGAGGGACATGGAGTCAGTCAAGTTCCCGTTACATCCATTTATTTCTGAGTAGCAATAATGAGTCCGTACTCTATGCGGCTCTCAACACGAGTCTCTCAACACAAGTCTCAACACTAGTCTCTTAAACATAAGTGGTCACCTCAATATATATGATCAAAACCGGAAAAGGCGTGGCATGGGATTGGTGAAGGTGTCGGCTGGGGGCGGTACCAGGGATGCGTAGGAAGAGGGGGGGGGGGGGAGGGTCCGACTCACAAGACTGATCTCTTGGAGATACTATCGCGGCAGCATCAGGTCTCCACGCTGATGACCAGCGGAGCGTCCGAGAGTGAGATAATGGGAAACGACAGTGGGAAGGGCGGCTGGCATGAACGGTATGGCTTCAGTGTCCCAGAGTCTGACGTGGGGATGGAATCAGAGATGGGGAGGTACACAAATGGAGAAAGCAGGGGAGTGGAGAGCGTGGGAACGGGCGAGAAATAGCTGAGTGGGCAAATGACCACTGGTGACAAACTGGAAGATAGGAGGGGTTCATGCAGAGAACGCAAAGTCAGCAAAGTAAAGTTTTGTCACTCTGTTACATCTCCCCATGGTGTTTCACAGTACAACGTCCTCGTTGTAAATTTTGATTAATGACCTATAAGGAGTTTAACAATGAACAATTCAATTAGTGCTAGAGGATTGAGGTGACCACTTGCATACAAAATATATCATGAGACAAAACACAAATGTAGAATGGACACAAAATCTTGAATCTAGTGAGTACATGCATTACTAGGATGAAATATATACAATCATGGTGTACAACGAAATCTCACACGATAATTTTTTTTTATTGCTGTCTAGAAGGGGTCTTAACCAGTCAACTAGAAGACAATCCAAAACACCACACAAAAACAAGCAAGAGTTCTCATTGTTTCACATCTTCTAGAAGCGGGCTTAACCGTTCAACTAGTTGATTGGTAACAACAGGATTAAACATTTCACATTACAAAACGCAGCATAACCAACACAACAACAGAGCATGTTGGACAAGACAACTTGAAGCGGTTTTAACCCTTCAACAAGTATGTCCTCCACATGGCTAGACACACAAACCGTGCAGGCTAAAAGCGGTCTTAACCCTTCAATTAGATGCACATAAACAAACAGTGACACAAAGTGGCGTTGCTAAGCACGACAACACCCCGCAATGAATAAACATCGCAAGTTCTTCCGTAATCACTAGCAGCACAGTGATACGTAATATTAAATGAAACTTTAGGCAAAAACCCACAGTCATGGGAAACTGTAACTTTCCCTAAACAGCAATCACACAAAGAGAGCACTATCTGCATCCTTACGATGAGATATTTCCTATCAGTTCCAAACCTATAGGCAATCCGCTCTTCCAGCTTACAATACCACAATTCACAAGAACGAGGGAAACTTTCCAGTACGTCTCGTTACACAGAGAGGACGCCATCAACAACGACATAACCATGAACAATCAAAGGGTTATATGGGATATAAAGGATATGTCATATCATTCCAATAAAATAAACCATTGTTTCATGCATTCTTGGATATCATATGATTATATGGAACTCTTATCGCATTCCTGTAATTCTCTTTACTACGTGTGGTTTTACTATACAAGGCTACGTATTGAGGTCATGCAAAAGAAAAAGGAACGGGTACATTACTTACAGTCAGAGGCACATCCAATACCTACACAAAGCAGTTCTACACATATGGTACTCCGTCACCAAAGTGGAATGACCGACAACCTGCGTTCGGTCTCACAGAGCGTCGGGGCTCAGTCACTTCACATGGAGTATCGTCACTTTTCTTCAGAAGGTCACAGGGTGATCTGTTCATGTTTTGAGCATCTCTGCTCTCAGAATGTCAGGACGCAGCGAACTGGGTAGAACCAATTGCTCGAGGTGGCCTTGAGCTGGGTCGGCGACATGTCTGTAGAGGAGCCCGTCTCGGATCCGAAGTCTCGAAAATTGCCGAAGTAGGATCTTCGAGGAATGGTCCTGTGTAGACTCTGGCTTTTGCGGCCAAGATGACAGAAACTTCCCCATCACGAGATCCTGCTTCTGCAGATCCTGCAGCTCTTGCTGAGACAGTCGTTTTCCGGTAGTCACAACGACTTCTTCCTGCAAGAGTGGCACCTCTAAGAGCGCATCAGCATGAGGACTACTGGATTTGTCCCTGTGGTCCGGGGTTCGAATCTCCAGGTGGGCTGTCTGCCAACAACTTGTCCACGGAGAAGCTGAGAGACTTGGACAGGAGACGTTCAGCAGGACCCGTCAGTCCTGAAACAGGCGAGGAGTAGAGGGGCGTACAGGGGTAGGGCTGCAGACGCTCCCCGTGGAAGGAGTAGGCGGGCACCATCAAGGACGGGAAGCCGGCGCGCTTGAGTGCGGCAAGACGGGATCGTGACGCGAGCGAGGAGCGACGTCGCGACTTGCCTGTCGTGCCACCGATGAAGACGTCATCACTGCTAGGGTCCAGCATCCAGTGGTTGCCTTTGCCGGGGTCGTCATAGTGGCGTGGCACCTTGACGAAGCACTTGTTGAGCGAGAGGTTGTGGCGGATGGAGTTCTGCCAGCCCTGCTTGTTGTCTCTGTAGTAAGGAAAGTTCTTCATGATGAATTCGTAGATTTGGCTCAGCGTCAGTCGTTTCTCCGGGCTGCTGCGTATGGCCATCATGATGAGGGCGTTGTAAAAGAAGGGCGGCTTGTCAGACTTCTTGTCTCCCTCGCTCTTTTCGCTCTCGCCCTTATCGCCTCTCGTTCCATCGCCATCTGTCGTCGGCGTGGCGGCATTGTAGGGCAAGGTGATGGGCAAGCAGGGGTCGGCAGCGGCAGCAGTGTCAGTCCCTACCAGACGTTCATTAGTGGTGGGGATCGGTAGTGCTGGCTATCATCAGGGCTGGTGGTCTTCATGATCATCTCACTGACTCTCCCTCTGATGTACCCTGCTCTGCAGCGCCATTTGTAGCGGGACCAGCATTTACATTGCTGGGGCTACTATGCAGGCTGGGAACTTTTCCCCTGCCTCCCGAGTGTTGGGCGGCAGAGGCACAGAGGGACATGGAGTCAGTCAAGTTCCCGTTACATCCATTTATTTCTGAGTAGCAATAATGAGTCCGTACTCTATGCGGCTCTCAACACGAGTCTCTAACACAAGTCTCCTACAAGTCTCTCAACATAAGTGGTCACCTCAATATATATGATCAAAACCGGAAAAGGCGTGGCATGGGATTGGTGAAGGTGTCGGCTGGGGCGGTACCAGGGATGCGTAGGAAGAGGGGGGGGGGGGGGGGGAGGGTCCGACTCACAAGACTGATCTCTTGGAGATACTATCGCGCCAGCATCAGGTCTCCATGCTGATGACCAGCGGAGCGTCCGAGAGTGAGATAATGGGAAACGACAGTGGGAAGGGCGGCTGGCATGAACGGTATGGCTTCAGTGTCCCAGAGTCTGACGTGGGGATGGAATCAGAGATGGGGAGGTATACAAATGGAGAAAGCAGGAGGGTGGAGAGCGTGGGAACGGGCGAGAAATAGCTGAGTGGGCAAATGACCACTGGTGACAAACTGGAAGATAGGA
>JAWQFJ010004620.1:0-31221 GCA_034096865.1 Theodoxus fluviatilis | reverse complement strand
TACTTGGCACCTTCCAATCAAACATTCACACAAGGATGACGTATGGACGCAAATGATGACTGGGATTCCTAAATCAAAGTTCAAATTCAGCTTTAATCAATAATAATCAAATTGGTCAAGAGTGATAATTATTACACAATAATTAATAAGGCATGGTGATACTGAAACGCATTGCAAAATATAATGAACCCTTCCCCAGAATAGATAATAACTAATTGAAAGGGCTGCCAAGCCAGTTATAAACTATACTCACATTTCAGATCTGTCGTGGCGTTCCGCCAATCCGTAGCGAGCTCGCTTTCCAATGAATGGAATTCCACACACACTATTTGGGAGAGGGGGTTTGGGGGATGTCCATTCATGGACGCACTTCACACACACGACGAAACGGGAGTTTTGCCTCTGGAGAGGAGGCAGTCGTGATTTTCTCAATTCTCGTAGAGGAGACGGAGGTCTTGACTTGTATTGGATTCAGGCAATGTAGAAGTCCTGGCGGGGATGCGTAGTCAGACGTCAGGTGGGGGCAGTCGAGCAGACGGCGAAATCCTTCCCTTCGGTCGGGCAGTCGAGCAGACGGCGAAATCCTTCCCTTGGCGGGCAGACCGGCAGGCGAGACGACTTGAAAAGGCGATGGGGAGGGGAGCGAGGTGAGAGGCGGTCAGAGTTTCCTCACAGCTGGTTTTCTCAGGAGTTGGAGAAATTTCTAAAGACAATTTCTCCATACAGGGTGGTCAGCAGATAGTTCACTCAGGAGAGGAAAACGTTGCAAGAACGAAAACTCGCAATACCTTATGCATAGTTCCTCCCTGCAGTCAAAAGTGAGGGCAATCCTCCTTTTCTCCCTTCGTCTATCCATAGACGTTTGAAGAGAGTCACTGGGAATTAGTCCGTCAGTGGACAAAATTCCATGGGTTTTCACAAATAGTTCACCACGTGAACTCTTTGAGACAGGGCGCCGTCCTAACATGGGCTGTCTCGGTGAAAATTCTGCTACGGGCACGCCTGTGATCCCAAAACAAGGGTTTAAATACAACAGCAAAAGTCTACCTGTTGTCCTTGACCAATCACAGCGTTGGAGGATGTCTTGATTCACGATATTATACCAAACGACCAATCAACTGCTCACATAGCCATCCACCTTCCCATTGAACAATAACTAAGCTGTCTCATTAGTCTGTTCCCTGAAAAGTTCACTGCAGATTGGTCAATGGCAGAGTGTGAACCGAGATGAATTTAATATCCTCCCAAACGTTCTACTAAGTTCGTCTCTGTATTGGAAGGAAAACAAGGTTCACTGTCCGACCTCCCCTCCAAAACTCCATTCACCATATAAATCCCAACATCAACACTGGCTTGGCAGCAATATCAAAATACACTATGGCTTGGCAGATAATTCCCAACCCACTATATGATATAACCACAACCAAGTGAAAAGGGGAAATATGCGTTTCGTAACAGCATGTATGTTTGTTGACGGGTACCAGTGAAGGATCGTTCCAACGACCCAGTGATCAGGGGGTAAAGGATGAAGCGGTTTCAGACCCAGACCCGAGTGATGATCGAGTCGCTATATAAAACCACACTTTTACCTTTCACCTTTAATGAAAATACAATACAAACATTAGAAAGAAGACCATAAAACACAGTTTCAGTTAAACGTTAACCCGCAATACACAAGGACTTCGCGCTAAGAGTTGGATGCCAGAAATTACGTATATGTTGCGGGGAGGTGATCTGTTACTTAAGGTCTGTCCCAGCTTGCGCCAGAAAAGTAGAAGCAGGACTCAGGCGTGAGTTTTCTACAGGATCTTTATTCCATGACTGGTCAGCGCTTACAGCAAGCACTCGTACACCCACAACGGTCATCGTGCTGCTCAGGCTGCGCCTCAATACGGCTCCTACAGCCTCCCAAGCACTTTCAGCTTCCAGTGACGTTACCCTCGCATGCATATGCTTTTAAACAGCCTCGTGCCTGGGTTCTGGAACAGTCCCGCGACCTCTGCATTGCCACGTTGGCATAAACTGGAGGGGACGCCCGCCCCCCCTGACCAACAAGGACTAATCAGTCTTCAGTTCGCTACTGTGCATTGGGATGGGAATTTTCCAGTCCCTCCCACAGCATTCTGCTGACTAATTCTGACCCCCGGACCCTCTGCATGTTGACAAGGCAGAAATCGACTCCCCCCTCTCACAGACAAAGGGGGAAAGTTCCTGAACCTTCTGCAGGCATCTCACATTACATTCACAACATATACATGTAGTGTCTGTAAAGATACAGTTACGTAGCTCGAGACATGAGAGGCCCCGCTAAAAGCCCATGCTGCAATGCCATACACAGCATCAAAAGCCACTTGCACAGTGTTACGGTTCGGCCTCTATTCCATTTGTCTATATTGTTTAAGGCATTCGCCATAACGATGTTTTGGCGGGAACAAGCTGAGCTTTGCACTCTAAGACCGGTTTGGACTGGCTGTTTCCAAAATTATCCGTGATGCAACAATGATTTGATTGGTTGGGGATGGTGGCGCATGTGCTGTGAGTAACTCTCCAGTCTGAAAGATTGAAGATTTTCTTATCAGTTGACTCTAAAAATGTCGTCATGAGCAGACGTATTTCGAGCAGCTCCGTGTTAATGTGGAATACGTTAAAGAAATTCTTCAAGTCCTTCCCCGACCATCTGAAAGGTTGTATTAAGAAGAACAGTGTCCTCTACGAATGAAGGTCCAGCTTTAATTGTTTGATTATGACGCCGAGTCTCGCCGCATGGAAGTTTCGTCGTTTGGTTCTGAGCGCTCGCTGAAGTGTTCAAACCTGTGTCCATATGGGTACATATGTGTGTGGGTGACCCACAGGTGTCTATGGCCTTTCTATCCTCTCATTTTGAGGTGTAGCCTAGCTTGAGAGAAAGAGTGTACTTGTGAATGCCCATTTCTGAGTGGACATCGTTTTTGGGCAGAAGTTTTCGTCGGGGGAAAATTCGAGAATCATTGTTGCCTATCTGCTTCAGCGTGTGAGTAACTTTGGATCAACTTTGGTTTTGGGTCAGTGAAATTAATTCTCTACTTTTCAGTCAGAGAGTAGACTGATAGAATTGATTGAGATTTTTATACATATTGCATTGAATTTGATTTCACTCATGATTAAGTCTGATTAAAGAAAATCTTTGATGAATAATGTGTCACTTCATGCGAGCGTGAGAGAGAGTGAGAGAATTAATTATCCCCCCTCCACTAGTGATACCCCTAGACTCGAAAACAGAAAGAATTAGAGAATTGTGTGAGTGAGTGTGGAGGGAGGTGATACACAGCTTAAGATCAAATCATGCCTACAGTCAAATTTGTAATGCCATACATAATCACATAACCGGCAGTCAAAGTTGTAATACCGTACACACTACTAGAAGCCACACGCAAAGATTAAAACAAGCTGGAAGTCAAAGTTACAATGCCAAACATACACCTGCAATACTAAAAGCCACTCGCAAAGCTTAAAATCAAATTAAATTTGGCATTTAAAACTCTAATGCCAAAGCCACACACAAAGCTGAATCAGGTGATATTCGGGTTCATCTCTTGTCTAACCCCTGGGGTTTGCGCGATCCTGGTTTATTACTTATTGGGGATTCCATTTTCTTCCTATATGAAGTTTATTGCCGAAGATGGATGGATGGATGGAGCTTAAGGGCCAGCCTTGTGGGCTATATAAGGTCCCAACATGAATAAATTTACACCAACTTTTAGCTATAAAATTTGCTTTGTGTATTAAAAAAATACTTCTGACAGTGAACAAATATTCCAGTAGGATTTACTAGCAGTTGTATTAATTAAGCACACTCGGAACTTGGAAACAGATTCGAGTTTTACTGCCCACCAGCCTGCGTAGGCTATGTAAGAATGGATGGATGGATGGATGGTGTTTTACGGTATCAGTCTTTATAGGCTATGTAAGGCCATTAAGCACGAAAATCACTAGAACAGTTAAGAGTGAGTGCAAATCAAGTCACGGTGTCCCTAGTTTTTCGCCTCTTAGGGAGACGCGGTGGGTCAATTCTTTCCCCGAACCCACAGGGGGTGGTTATGTAACCTCCGATTACGAAAAATCATTAGAGTTATTAGAGCGAAATTTCAATTTTCACTAGGCCGAGTGGTTAGCGCGCTTGACCTGCAGTCGCTTGCGGCTAGCGGGTGCGGCGTTCGAAGCTGCGCGGATTCTAGAGTTGCATCCTTGAACAATGTGCTTTACTCTCATTGCTTCTCCCCACCCAGGAGTAAAACGGGTACCTGTGAGGGCTGAGTTGGACGATTGTGAGAGATAACTTAATTTGGCGCGTCATCCCCAGCTTGGTTGCATGCTCCCCAGGGAGTTGAGACCGTGTTGGAGTGATACAAAGAGGTAACCCGATGACCAGGGGGTAAATGTGTGTGGTTTGAGCATTCGTCAGTGGGTGAAAGAGTCGCAACATAAAAAGAGCACTTTACCTTTACCTCCTACGAGGCGCTTAAGGATGACTGGCTGGCTGGCTGGATGGATGGGTGTTTTACAGCCTATCAGCCTTTGTATGCTATGTAAGGCCAGTAAGCACGAAAATCACTGGAACAGTTTAGACCAAACGCTAATCAAGTTACGGTGTCCCTAGTTATTCGCCTCTTACGAATCGCGCAGGGAGACGCGGTGGGTCAATTCTTACCCCGAACCTCACTGGTGGTGGATGAGTGGAGCCCAAGGGCCCATCAGCCGTGTATAGGTCACTGATCGGCCACAACGTAATTCTACGAAATAAAGATGCTGATGTAAATGACTACCTCAAGAAATGTCAATGTCGAAGGACAGCCAGAGCAGATCGAGGCCCATCAATCGTACGTTTTCACTGCATGCTATGGGGAGCTGTACTGTCGAGCTATATACGGGTTCGTCTCGTTTCTGTCAAATGTCTACCTGGGTCGCGTTCAAGTCTCTCTCCCCGTGTCGTAAATCTGTCCATGCGTGTAATTCTGTCTGTGCGTGAATGATACTTGGCAAACACATAGGTGTCAAGTCTCACGTATTTTGCGTGAGTCTCACGCAATTTAAGTGATTTTCAAGTCTCACGGCGTGAGACGAAAACCTCACGTATTTTTGCGTTTTAGTCGGACTGATTTTTTTTAAAGGTTCGTCTGAGGACAGTGTGAAAGTGTAGAAGCCTCGCGGTAAGTGCGCGATTTGCGGAAGTCAGGGACCGGAAGTCGCTTCTCGCGCATGCGTAGTGTGCTACAACAAAGAGATTCAAAGCGCAATTATGGCGTCTTCTTCGAAACCGCCTGCGAAAAGGGCTCGGTATTCTTCGAAATACCAGTGTGAGTGGGAAACGGACAAAGAGTTTCAGGGGCAGATCAGCAAGTCGGATGCAGGCTCTGATTTTGTTTACTGCAAGTCATGCAAACGGTCGGTAAAGGTATCGGCGTCGGGGCGATTTGACATAGTTTGCCACTTCGCATCTTCAAAGCACAAAGAAGCTTTTAAAAAAGCAAAACAGCACATCCCTCTCGATGTTACATTCCGGAAGCAGGCTAACAACTTGGACCAAGGAAAGACCGTGTCTCAGTCAGAGATTCTCTTCTGCCAATTCCTTGCAAAACACAACCTGCCAGCGACAACCGCCGACCATTTCACCATTCTCATGAAAAAGATGTTCCCTGACTCGAAAGCGGCCCAATCCTCCTGTAAGAGGACCAAGGCAACACAAATCATTAAAACGATGCCTGGCTACAGAATTGACAGCCCACCAGCCACATAACACAAGTTCTTGCATGATGTTCGACAGTTCTACACAGCCTGTGTCCAGAAAATGTTGAACAAGTTCCCATTTGGAGATGAGATCCTGGAACATCTTCAGGTCCTGGACCCCAGCAAGAGAGAGCAGCTGCCATACACTGACATTGTGACACTGGCAATGAAATTTGCTGATGATGTTGACCAGGAAGACCTGAAAGAGGAGTGGGAAGACTTTCAACTCCTGGGTGAGGGTGAGCTGGTACTTTTGGATCAGAATGGAAAAGCCAAAAAAATGGATGTTGTCTGGAAGGAGATCCTCACAATGAAAACATCTTTTGGAGAAGTTAGGTTCCCTCTGCTTGGCAAAGTGTTGCCTTCTCTTCTGTGTCTGCCCCACAGCAATGCTGACAGTGAGAGAGTGTTCTCAATGGTGAGAAAGATCCACAGCGATGCCAGAAGCAGTCTGGCTCCTGACACCCTGGCAGCTTTCTTGCAAGTGAAGATGAACTCTGATGAGTGTTGTCATGATTTCCGGGTGACTTCCACAATGCACAAGAGAGCAAAGGCTTGTACGGATGAGTACAACAAAGAACATCAGTGACTGTGAGGTACTGTAGCAGAATGTAAATAGAAAACTGAACATGTGAGTGAGGGTGAAGAGTGGATGTATATAGAGAACTGTCAGAACTGAACATGTGAGTGAGAAGGATCAGTGGATGTAAATAAAGAACTGTCAGAACTGAACTTGTGAGTGAGGGGGAGCAGTGGATGTAAATAAAGAACTGTCAGAACTGAACATGTGAGTGAGAAGGATCAGTGGATGTAAATAGAGAACTGTCAGAACTGAACTTGTGAGTGAGGGGGAGCAGTGGATGTAAATAAAGAACTGTCAGAACTGAACTTGTGAGGGAGGGGGAGCAAAGCTGTGGATGTAAATAGAGAACTGAACATGTGAGTGAGAAGGATCAGTGGATGTAAATAAAGAACTGTCAGAACTGAACTTGTGAGTGAGAAGGATCAATAGATGTAAATAAAGAACTTTCAGAACTGAACTTGTGAGTGAGGGGGAAGCAGTGGATGTACATGGAGAACTGTCAGAACTGAACATGTGAGTGAGAAGGATCAGTGGATGTAAATAGAGAACTGTCAGAACTGAACTTGTGAGTGAGGGGAAGCAGAGGATGTAAATAAAGAACTGTCAGAACTGAATTTGTGAGTGAGGGGGAGCAGAGCTGTGGATGTAAATAGAGAACTGAACATGTGAGTGAGAAGGATCAGTGGATGTAAATAGAGAACTGTCAGAACTGAACTTGTGAGTGAGGGGGAGCAGTGGATGTAAATAAAGAACTGTCAGAACTGAACTTGTGAGTGAGGGGGAGCAATGCTGTGGATGTAAATAAAGAACTGTCAGAACTGAACTTGTGAGGGAGGGGGAGCAGTGCTGTGGATGTAAATAGAGAACTGAATATGTGAGTGAAAAGAAGCAGTGGATGTAAATAGAGAACTGTCAGAACTGAACTTGTGAGTGAGGGGGAGCAGTGGATGTAAATAAAGAACTGTCAGAACTGAACTTGTGAGGGAGGGGGAGCAGTGCTGTGGATGTAAATAGAGAACTGAATATGTGAGTGAAAAGAAGCAGTGGATGTAATTAGAGAACTGAACACACAACTAATGAGTAAGCCTAATGTGGAGCAGTGGATGTAAACCAAATGACTTAATGAGTGATGTACAGTACTATTTTATATTAGCAGTATACAAATGCTTGTGTAATAAAGAAACCCCCCCACATATTTTGCTGTTTTCACGGGTTTTGTTTCATTGCCGCGCGAATCTCATGACAAAGTGATCAATCTCATGACAAATCATGCAAAATCTCATGACAAAACACTAAAAGTACTTGACACCTATGCAAACATCTACGATGCACCTACCCCTATGTATGACTGCATTAGCTTTGGTTCAAAGTCTACGACGTGCCAAAGCAAAAACAAAAAGTATTTACAGGAACTTCCCTTCCCTTCCTTTCCAACCTATCTACAACTCTCTCCGAAGGCCTGAGCAGAGCTACGTTCCACCTACAACATCAGTCAGGCGTCGCAGTCGAGTCGATCAAGGCCGAGTGTAGGCGATTGTCAGCTACACTACGCCTTCGCAGTGCCTGCGGAGTTGAAGTGTGAATTAAAGGCACCCCAGGTGTTCTTGGAATCTGATGTTGAGGTTGCGGCCTTTCTCCACAGTGCTGATCTTTTCTTCTTTTTTTCCCCCACTGGATGCGAGTGATGGCGTAGATTGTGTTCTTTGTTAGGATGGATGGAGGGTGTTTTACAGCCTATCACTAGTATCAGCCTTTGTAGGCTATGTAACTTTGTAAGGCCATTAACTAAGCACGAAAACCACCAGAACTGTTCAAACTCAAGTCACGATGTCCCTTTGTATTCGCTTCAAACTAATCGCATAGGGAGATGCGTTTGTCTGTGTCAGGAATAGTTGGTTGCTCTCTTTAAAATATATTTTAATACGTGAAATTTAAATCCAGGGTCCTGAATTTGATCAGCTGTAGAGGTGAAGGGAGATGTTTTGCATTTGGTAATGTTGAAGGAGTGCGTTTGTTTTGAACTGTAGCCTCTAATCCTCTGTAGTATGCATATCGACCACTGTGAGGTGATCGAACAAATTGAGTTTCTCTGTTGTCAAGAATTAGCAAGTTAAAATGTCGGTGCCAGACCCTGCAGATTTTGTATTCTCACACAAGGATTTCACCACCCTGTCAGTGCATAAGACTTGTGTTGTTATTTTGTTCAAGTGTGGATGGCTATGCTGTATGGCATTTCTCCGTCTAAGTTCTAGGAGACATGTTTCAGAAATACATTGATTTGTTGTTGTTGAATTTTTTCTTCTTCGATAGTTTCATTCTATTCAAATTTTGGATGTAGACCCAGTAGTAGTAGTAGTAGCAGCAGGAGGAGGAGAAGTAGTAGTAAAAGTAATAGTAGCAGCAGCAGCAGCAGGAGAAGTAGTAGTAGTAGCAGCAGTAGCAGAAGTAGTAGTAGTAATAGCAGGAGAAGTAGTAGAGGTAGTAGTAGAAGTAGTAGTAGTAGCAGCAGGAGTAGTAGTAGCAGCAGTAGTAGTAGTAGTAGTAGTAGTAGGAGGAGGAGGAGGAGGAGGAGAATTAGTAGTAGTAGTACTAGAAGTAGTGGTGGTAGAAGTAGTAGTGGTGGTGGAAGTAGTGGTGGTGGTAGAAGTGGTGGTGGTGGTAGATATAGTAGTGGTGGTGGTAGAAGTAGTGGTGGTGGTAGAAGTAGTGGTGGTGGTAGAAGTGGTGGTGATGTAGAAGTAGTAGTGGTGATGGTAGAAGTAGTAGTGGTGGTAGAGTTCAGGGGCCATGTGCATAGAATGGCTTAATTTAATCAAATCTTCCTATACTCATGGCCCCAGGATCAACACAGCTGAGAAAAAACGGCGGGCTAACAAAGCCCGAGCCAACAACCCACATGTGCCAGCCACCATTTCCTGCCCTCACTGTCCAAGGACCTTCCCTGTACTTATCAACCGCACCAGCCATCTGCACACCCACAGACCTGCAATGTCCCCTCAGTCCCCGGATGACTAAATGGTCGTCGTCCAAGCCAATGGACAAGAAAAACGTAGTAGTAGTAGTAGTAGTAGTATAGTCGCCGACATCCATCAGTCTCATGAAACCATGGTTCTGCCCTGGTGGATCTTCGTGCTTAAATTAAGCTACATCTGGACTAACTGGCCAGTCTGATCCTAGACCGCCAGTCCTTCCCACATTCTCTGCAGATGAAGAGGAATGGTGAAGATGAGGTCCTGCCTCAGTTTCCTTCGGCTTCCCTGGTCCTCTGCCTGCAGGTTTATCCTCGTCTCGCCTCTCATGATGCCCTCTCCGCCAGCAGCCCTCTTTTCTCCACCAGCAGCCCTCTCCTCTCCACCAGCAGTTCTCTCCTCTCCACCAGCAGCCCTCTCCTCTCCACCAGCAGCCCCCTCCTCTCCACCAGCAGCCCTCTCCTCTCCACCAGCAGCCCTCTCCTCTCCACCAGCAGCCCCCTCCTCTCCACCAGCAGCCCTCTCCTCTCCACCAGCAGCTCTCTCCTCTCCACCAGCAGCCCTCTCCTCTCCACCAGCAGCCCCCTCCTCTCCACCAGCAGCCCCCTCCTCTCCACCAGCAGCCCTCTCCTCTCCACCAGCAGCCCTCTCCTCTCCACCAGCAGCCCGCTCCTCTCCACCAGCAGCCCCTCCTCTCCACCAGCAGCCCCTCCTCTCCACCAGCAGCCCTCTCCTCTCCACCAGCAGCTCCCTCCTCTCCACCAGCAGCCCCCTCCGCTCCACCAGCAGCCCCTCCTCTCCACCAGCAGGCCCCTCCTCTCCACCAGCAGCCCCCTCCTCTCCACCAGCAGCCCCTCCTCTCCACCAGCAGCCCCTCCTCTCCACCAGCAGCTCTCTCCTCTCCACCAGCAGCCCTCTCCTCTCCACCAGCAGCCCCTCCTCTCCACCAGCAGCCCTCTCCTCTCCACCAGCAGCCCCTCCTCTCCACCAGCAGCCCTCTCCTCTCCACCAGCAGCCCCTCCTCTCCACCAGCAGCCCTCTCCTCTCCACCAGCAGCCCCCTCCACCAGCAGCCCCTCCTCTCCACCAGCAGCCCTCTCCTCTCCACCAGCAGCCCCCTCCTCTCCACCAGCAGCTCTCTCCTCTCCACCAGCAGCCCTCTCCTCTCCACCAGCAGCCCTCTCCACCAGCAGCCCCCTCCTCTCCACCAGCAGCCTCCTCTCCACCAGCAGCTCTCTCCTCTCCACCAGCAGCCCCCTCTCCACCAGCAGCTCTCTCCTCTCCACCAGCAGCCCTCTCCTCTCCACCAGCAGCCCCCTCCACCAGCAGCCCCCTCCTCTCCACCAGCAGCCCTCTCCTCTCCACCAGCAGCCCCCTCCTCTCCACCAGCAGCCCCCTCCTCTCCACCAGCAGCCCCTCCTCTCCACCAGCAGCTCTCTCCTCTCCACCAGCAGCCCTCTCCTCTCCACCAGCAGCCCCCTCCTCTCCACCAGCAGCCCTCTCCTCTCCACCAGCAGCCCTCTCCTCTCCACCAGCAGCCCCCTCCACCAGCAGCCCCTCCTCTCCACCAGCAGCCCTCTCCTCTCCACCAGCAGCCCTCTCCTCTCCACCAGCAGCCCTCTCCTCTCCACCAGCAGCCCTCTCCTCTCCACCAGCAGCCCTCTCCTCTCCACCAGCAGCCCCCTCCTCTCCACCAGCAGCCCTCTCCACCAGCAGCCCCCTCCTCTCCACCAGCAGCCTCCTCTCCACCAGCAGCCCCTCCGCGCCACCAGCAGCCCACTCCTCTCCACCAGCAGCCCTCTCCTCTCCACCAGCAGCCCCCTCCTCTCACCAGCAGCTCTCTCCTCTCCACCAGCAGCCCTCTCCTCTCCACCAGCAGCCCCCTCCTCTCCACCAGCAGCCCGCTCCTCTCCACCAGCAGCCCCCTCCTCTCCACCAGCAGCCCCTCCTCTCCACCAGCAGCCCCCTCCTCTCCACCAGCAGCCCCCTCCTCTCCACCAGCAGCCCCCTCCTCTCCACCAGCAGCCCCCTCCTCTCCACCAGCAGCCCCCTCCTCTCCACCAGCAGCCCCCTCCTCTCCACCAGCAGCCCCCTCCTCTCCACCAGCAGCCCCCTCCTCTCCACCAGCAGCTTTCTCCTCTCCACCAGCAGCCCTCTCCTCTCCACCAGCAGCCCCCTCCTCTCCACCAGCAGCCTCCTCTCCACCAGCAGCCCCCTCCTCTCCACCAGCAGCCCCCTCCTCTCCACCAGCAGCCCCCTCCTCTCCACCAGCAGCCCTCTCCTCTCCACCAGCAGCCCCTCCTCTCCACCAGCAGCCCCCTCCTCTCCACCAGCAGCCCTCTCCTCTCCACCAGCAGCCCCCTCCTCTCCACCAGCAGCTCTCTCCTCTCCACCAGCAGCCCTCTCCTCTCCACCAGCAGCTTTCTCCTCTCCACCAGCAGCCCTCTCCTCTCCACCAGCAGCCCTCTCCTCTCCACCAGCAGCCCTCTCCTCTCCACCAGCAGCCCCCTCCTCTCCACCAGCAGCCCCCTCCTCTCCAACAGCAGCTCTCTCCTCTCCACCAGCAGCCCCCTCCTCTCCACCAGCAGCCCCCTCCTCTCCACCAGCAGCTCTCTCCTCTCCACCAGCAGCCCCCTCCTCTCCACCAGCAGCCCTCTCCTCTCCACCAGCAGCCCCCTCCTCTCCACCAGCAGCCCTCTCCTCCAGCATTAGTGTCCATCCCAGCGGAATTCGTTGCAACATGTTCTTTCTCTCCAGCGCCAGGGGCGCGCGAGAGAGAGCAAGAGAGCGAGCGAGCGAGAGCAAGAGAGAGAGAGAGAGAGAGAGAGAGAGAGAGAGAGAGAGAGAGAGAGAGTTTCATGCCATGGCCATGCATTTCACCTCATCTTGATAAATTAATAACTTTCTGGAAAACTGCAACCAGAACTATTCAAGGCAAAGAATGCTGGAGAAGTACACGGTCCTCCTTCCAAGCATTTCATCTTCAGCATTTCCCAAATACATGTACATATTTCATGGAGTCAGTCCTCCTGTGTCAGGCTTATCTCTCTCCCACTTATCGCAAAAGCAAACAATCACACTGCCTGCAAGTATGAACAAAACTCACACTGACTCAAGTGCAGCATAAGACTGGTGTTGCTCCATGCCTCAATCATCAGCTGGAACCCTTGATGAAAACTGTTATGGCATAGATCCGATCATCTATTAAGAATAGTTCTTGGACATTGAGGATGGATGAATGGATGGATGGATCGGGTTTAACAGCCTATCAGCCTTTGTAGGCTATATAAGGCCAATAAGCACGAAAATCACTGGCACAGTTTAGAGTGAACGCAAATCAAGTCACGGTGTCCCTAGTTATTCGCCTCTTACGAATCGTGTTGGGAGACACGGTGGGTCAATTCTCACCCCGAACCCACAGGGGGTAGGGACATTGAGGACGATGTTTTGATTTGCTATTCATCTGCAATATAATTCAACCCTTTACACTAATTTGCAAGTGTCGAGAGTTGTCCAGCAGAATGGTCAGGATGATCTATTGGTGTGAAGGAGTTTATCACACACCACCACCACCACTGGAAGTTTCAGATTTCTGGACCATGCTTTCAGATAGAATCCAGAGATGTGACTCCAGTTTGTGACTCGGGTGATCAGTTTATTTCTACACTGACATGTATCAGCGGTGCCAAAGATGAGATTGCAGCCCAAACTTATCATGCACAGTGCCTGTGGCAATGATGCCCTCATTGCCATGTCTAAATTATTGGGTGCTGCACTAAGCCATTTTTGCAAGTACATGCATCTTTTGTTGTCGTGAGCAAATGTCGACCTCTAAAACATTCATCTTCATTTCTTAGCTGCTTTCCAAGTACTGCAGTTGGTGGCCTGTTGTTCCAAACCAGTGCTGCATGCCTATAAGAATGTATGAAGGTAGTCTTTGTAGTGTTTGCATGGGCTTCCATCAACCCACAATTCCCCCCCTTCTTTTTCCCATTTAAAAGCTCTGGATAGATATTTTGGACTTTCACAACAGGCAGAAGCTCACGGACATCCCACCACTGGCCATACACTGAAAACATCACGCATTCATATGAAACAGCGATGCAGATTCCTAGCAACTCCCTCTGCAGACCCCATTCCATCAGTGATTTCCGTTCCACCATTCCAGTGTGTAGTCAGTCAACAACACATTCACTTCCAAAAGCTGGAATGTTTATTTCAGACAGATCTGCTGAAATGTGCATAAACTGTCATGCTTTTGGCACAAAATATGATGCTGACATTGCCCACCCTACTGAAGGAATTCTAGAGTGCTGTGTAGAAAGTGACGACCCCACCCAATGAAACAACAAAGGCGTGTAATCCCTTTATTTCAAGTTCCTACAAGCTTCTGGGGGGACACATTGAAAGAGAAATCAAACCATGTGTAACTGGCTGTCGAAATCCTGTGTAAATGTCATCTGGCAGGCAATCACACAATGCAGGGTTTCAAACGACCCTGATACAATAAAATACGGGACCGATTTGTCTTACTACTTTTGCAGATTCCAAACTTTGCATGACTACATCAGGAAGGCAACCTAAAAATTCTTTGTAGCTTTTGCACAGCACACAAGTGAGGGCAGACTTCTAGGATTGAACTTGAGAGAATTTGTTAGAAAAACAATATCCACATCTTTCAGTCAGTAGAAGTAAGAGTACTAAAACACGTCCGCACAAATTCATGCATGCACGCACGAACATACACACACACACACACACACACACACACACACACACTCACACACTTCTCTAAAAAAATATAGTCTTTTTCAGTTCAGATAAATTTGTCAGAACTCACCGACGGAATCATTAGGAACAATTACTCTGCTTCTCATACAGTCGTGAGTAAGCAACACACAAGCACACAAATTCATGCAAAGACACTTGCACACAGACATCAGCAGCACAAACATTCAAGTACACGGAAAACACACACACACACTCTCTCTCTCTCTCTCTCTCTCTCTCTCTCTCTCTCTCTCTCTCTCTCTCTCTCTCTCTCTCTCTCTCTCTCTCTCTCTCACACACACACACACACATTTCTGTAGAAGATAATTCATAGGGAGATCATTTTATCTAAAATGAAGAGATTTACTGGGGGAAAACAATCTTGAAAACATTAAGAGTACAAATATAAAGCACATATAATTGACAAGTGGATAAAACATTCTGACGTCCCTTATAAAGAAACCTCCTGCAGTATCAAGCATAACACCCGTGTCAATTTAAAAAAATTCTTTTTGACCCCTGGACAAGATCACATTCACTTACGAGCCAATACCCATTAAAGGCATTAGTCTCTATTGAAATGAAAATCCAATAACATCCTGAACCCCTCCCCATACAAACAGACTAGTTTAGCTTCTGAAAAAGGAGCATATCCTGAGAAAGAAATGAAAGCAAAACAAAGATCCCTGAAAGGCTTCATTCAACTGTTGGCTCTACCCAGGCTAACTATGCGTATGCACTGCCTCATCAAGCAGGAGTCTTTGTGTAAACACCACACAGTGGAAAGTAGCTGAACAAGGCATCACAAGTGGATGTTCATTAAGGTGCCTTTCACTGAGATATAAGCAGCGCCTTCCACCATGTGTAAAGGGTGAAGCAAGGCATGGGCTATCTGTGTCACCCACAGATCATCAGCCCAGTGTGTGGAGTATCTGAAGGCAGAGACCACTGGTCACTCAAAAACACCCTGAGAGTATAACTTTTACCATAGTTTGAACCAATGTCTGTTGGGTATAGTCCGACTAGCATCAACCACAGGATATGCTGTCACCAAACTTTGCTCACTAAACTGCATCACTTTCATGAGCAGATCCATAAACATTGCAGTAAATACTCCACTTGTGAGGTATCTCTCATTCCATGACACTGGCAAGTGCATGTCTTAAAATGTTAAGTGAGAATGTTCCTCATAGATCTATATCCCACCTTTCCAACTAATAAAAACAAAGCTGCCAATATAATCCTATCCTATACCCTACATGATAATTGTATTCCATTTTCACCACTTTTTGACATTGATGCTCTGGGTGGAAACACACACACGCATACACACACACACATGCGGGCATGCGTACGCGCACACACACTTTAAAATGATGCCTTCCAACAACATCATGCATAAAAAGTACATTAAAAAAAGCAATTATGACTGCTTAGTTTACCAAAAGTTCAACCAAACCAACCCCCCCCACCCTTTTTGGGTGTTTACTCTGTATAACTGCACTGCCTACAAAGCCACGTGCTCATGCAAATATGTCATCCAGAAGGAGAAACTGTCATTTTCAATCAGCGTTTCTCACTTCTAAGTTTCAGCAATCAATAAAAAAGATTGGTTGAGCACAATGACTGCTAGGAGTTCAATCCAAGAGGTGATTTTTATCTTAAACACAACAAACCCCCATTTCATTCTGAGAGCCAGGAAAAGCAGTCACTCCTGCCAGTGTCCTCAGTGCAGCTGGACAAATTCCGCCAAGCAGTTGGGCAGCTCCTCCTTGAAGGGAAGATTCTTCTTCCTGATGACCTGGGCACACAGGCACTTGAGGGAGAGGTACTGCACAGGGTTGAGGTTGAAGCCCGAGGTGCGCAGGTAGCCCAAAAGGTTGCCTCCATCCTTCCCTGCCATGTCAGCATGTGCACCTCCATTCAGCAGGCAGATGGGGATGTCTGCCCCAACATCCTCGGGAGTCAAGAACTGACACTTGTGGAGAGGAGTGTTACCTGCCTGGTCCCTGGCGTTGACATCTGCTCCACATTCCATGAGCACATTGATCACTGTGACTGAGGGCAGTGCTGAGTAATACTCCCCTCCCACAGTGTGCAAGGTTGGGTTGACTGCAAGGTGGAGCAGAGTCTGGCCGTCCTTGGTCCTGCGGTTCACATGCACCAGCTGGTAGACCATGCAGCGCAGCTCATGAGACTGCTCCTTCTGCAGCTTCTTCTGGCCCTCCAGGCTGATTCCCAGATGCAACACGTGCAGGGAAAGCTGCATCATGTGCATCACGTCATCCTTGGTAGATGCGTCCATCACCTGCAAGACACATGTTGGTTGGAAATACAGATAAAGAGATGTGGTTGAAAAGGTTCTTAAAAGATTAACTTACTTTATACTTTACATACATGACTCTTCATGGCCAAATAATGTGTGAGTTTTTTTCTTCAACATCACAGGGGCTTGGCACTGTACAAAATCAAATAGATTGAGCTTTATATCAATGACAAAATCATGTCAATTTACCTAAACAGAAATTGACAACAAGGGAAACAAATTACATGGAGGGAAAGATCTCATTGGTCATCTACCAATATACTCATCCATACTCACAGGTAACCAATACTTCTTCGAAATGGCAAAAAGAAAACAAATGAAACAATAACATTTTCCTCTTTCCATGTGCATAATCACACACTTTGCAGTAACATTTACTCTAGAACTGTGTGTTACAGGGCCAAATGTTGGCTAAATGTTCCATTTCGTGGTTGCTCAGGCCCCAAACATGCACACATGTGTATGTACTTATCTTCCATCAGGCACTGATGCAGCTAGATACGTTCAACAAAGTGCATCACACTTCAGCCAGACCAATGGCCCAGTAGGAAATACAGATGCAATTGTCCCTGTTTCCAGACTTATGTAAACTACAGTTAAGGCAAACATAGTGAAATAAAGGTTGTTGAAACAAAAATCCCACAGTTAATCATATGTGACCCATTTTCACGAACTGAGTCTTAACTCGCATGCAGCAAAAACGCAGTACTTTTCCATTTATTTATCATTCCATGTTCAGAAATAGATTTTCTCTGCCAACCTGCCAAATTTTTAGCTGATGCATGCTTTAAAAAGCTCGTTGCTAAGGAAAAACAGTGGGTAAAGTTGTAAAATCTGTTACCCTTGATTTCTCAAAATAGCCATCAGCACACCACCTCTCTTTGAGTGAGCATAACTTGTTCAGTTTTTGGAGTTGCAGTTTGATTTTTATATCAAATGAAATATAACTTTTTGCAGATTTTAAAAATACAAATATCTCAAAATCTAATATTTGCAAGTTAAGACTGTGAAAACGGGTCACATATTATAGTTGAGGAGCCCAGGGCTAAATGTTTGTTAATATTCAAGAGGCAGTATTTTTCGTGTTTTATCGCTGGAGGAGAAGAAAATAGATGCATTTTGAGAAATCATTAGGAAAAAAAACCTATAAAATCAAATCAAGTACTCTGCATTTGACCTTCCTACCTTGTAACAGCAAGGAAAATCATGTGAATGTGTAGTATACTATGAACCTACGCATCGTCAACGACTATGATCAGCGCATCACATCATATGAACCCACAGGTCACAGAGGAGCTAAAATAGCAAATTGTGGGGTATTTTTTTAAACTTCATCAGGCACAACCAGGAACTGACTGAAAACTGCAGTATTCACACTCCAACAAATTTTGAACACATTGCACTAAAACGATTGATCATTTCTAGAACATCAAGGATATAAATATTCTTGCTCTGTGACCTATTTTCACTGGTGAAGGGAAGGAGAGCATCCATCACAGACGTGACATGCATAACATGCAGGCTACCCACAGGCAATAACACACACACACACACACACACACACACACACAAATATGGCCATAAACTCACCACTGAGGTAAAGATTTAAGAGACTACATACCATCTACAACACTTTAAAAAAATTTAATTTACACATCCCAACATAAAAAGGTGCTTTCAGTCAGCATGAAAAAAGGCCAACTTCTTCCACTTTCAGGCAAATTAGATTTAAATCCTTATGATAAATTGTCAGTTACGAATAACAGGGGGCATGGTGCACAAAAGGCAAATTGCATCAGATATAGTATCGTATACCTCAAGTCAAAAGAGTTACAGCTGCATCAACAAAGTGGCATGCTTTACTTGTACAGGCCTCATTTCGCCAGGGCAAGAAAGGCCCCCCCCCCCCAACCCAATAGAAATTTGTGGTTACGGTAACCTGACCAGCTCTTGTTTTTTCTGCTGACCCTTAACTTTTTCTCCAATCATGCAAAAACAAAAACAAAAAACAAACAAGAAGAGCAAAGCCCATACGACTCACATGCTTGACCTTGACCTTTATATGACCTTGACCGTCAAGGTCAAGGTCAAACAACTAAACCTACCAATGACATCATACACAAAGAAATGCTTTACACATTTTTCCTACCAAAATACATGTGACCTTGACCCAAGGTCAAGGTCATCCAAGGTCATGCAACACAAAGCTGTTAATTCAAGACATAGGAAGCACAATGGTGCTTATTGGCACTTTCTACCATGAGATATAGTCACTTTTAGTGGTTCACTACCCCATTTTGGTCACATTTCATAAGGGTCAAAGTGACCTTGACCTTGATGATATGTGAACAAATGTGTCTCATGATGAAAGTATAACATGTGCCCCACATAATTATTAAGTTTGAAACAGTTATCTTCCATAGTTCAGGGTCAAGGTCATTTCAAAATATGTATACAATCCAACTTTGAAGAGCTCCTGTGACCTTGACCTTGAAGCAAGGTCAACCAAACTGGTATCAAAAGATAGGGCTTGCTTTGACCTATATACCACTTGTAGCTAAGGTCGCCATTCTCAATAACGTGGGAGAAAATTGGGAAAATGTGAAAAATTACTGTTTTTGATACCACATTTATGGCTCCTGTGACCTTGACCTTGAAGCAAGGTCAAGTCACTATGTATGTTTTTTGAGGCCTTGTCATCATACACCATCATGCCACATTTGGTGTTGATAGACTTAATAGTCTCCGAGAAAAATCCAACGTTTAAGTTTTTTACGCCCGGACGCCCGCATGTGAGTCAATAAAGATAAAAAACAATTTGATTGAAAACAATGAACTGCATGCTGTCCCATCTTCCCCACCTATGAGCACTCAGAGCATCCGCTGCATAATGCCAGTTGTGGTTACGGTAAACATGGCCAGAAAAAAAGGGGTCAGTAGGTTGGCCAGAACTTTGTTCCTTTTTTCTTTCTTTTTTTAGAAGAGGCCAGATTGAACATAAACCACCATTTTTCTTTTGCTTAAAACCCCCAGATATTTTACTTTAACAGTGGATTTCCAGAGCGCTCATAAGGCAGGAAAGATTGGACAGCACACACTCTCAATGATTACTTTCAATTAATTCCCCCTTTTCTTCTTTATTTCTTTCCACCATTGAAAAAAAGTTTAGGGACTACAGAAAATTGGGTCGTTTGGATTACCATGACCACAACTATTTTTTCCCTTTGGTCTGAGTTTAAAGCAGTTAATGTTTAATCTGGCCTCTTTATATTAAGAAATAAACAAGAAGGGCAATGCCCACACGACTCACATGCTTGACCTTGACCTTTATATGACCTTGACCTTCAGGTGACCTTCAAGGTCAAGGTCAACCAACTAAACCTACCAATGACATCATACACAAAGAAATGCTTTACACATTTTTCCTACCAAAATACATGTGACCTTGACCCAAGGTCAAGGTCATCCAAGGTCATGCAACACAAAGCTGTTAATTCAAGGCATAGGAAGCACAATGGTGCTTATTGGCACTTTCTACCATGAGATATAGTCACTTTTAGTGGTTCACTACCCCATTTTGGTCACATTTCATAAGGGTCAAAGTGACCTTGACCTTGATGATATGTGAACAAATGTGTCTCATGATGAAAGTATAACATGTGCCCCACATAATTATTAAGTTTGAAACAGTTATCTTCCATAGTTCAGGGTCAAGGTCACTTCAAAATATGTATACAATCCAACTTTGAAGAGCTCCTGTGACCTTGACCTTGAAGCAAGGTCAACCAAACTGGTATCAAAAGATAGGGCTTGCTTTGACCTATATACCACTTGTAGCTGAGGTCGCCATTCTCAATAACGTGGGAGAAAATTGGGAAAATGTGAAAAATGACTGTTTTTGAGACCACATTTATGGCTCCTGTGACCTTGACCTTGAAGCAAGGTCAAGTCACTATGTATATTTTTTGAGGCCTTGTCATCATACACCATCATGCCACATTTGGTGTTGATAGACTTAATAGTCTCCGAGAAAAATCCAACGTTTAAGTTTTTTACGGACGCCCGCCCGGACGGACGGACGGACGGACGGACGACACGGCTCAGTACATAGACTCACTTTTGCTTCGCATGTGAGTCAATAAAATTCAGACCAAACTACTGACCCAATTTTTGTTGCTTTCGTTGACATGTTGCCTTAACCATAATTTTTCTCTAATACCTGTGCATATGCAAAGGCAGACATGACTGGGGCAAAAATGGAATTCTGGCATAACTGGCCTCTATGTATAACATTCTCATGACCAGTGAATGATTGATCTTCTCAATTCGTGCCTGAAGAACAAGACAGGGAGTGGGAAAGACGGTCAAAATAAGGAAGGCAGCCGTTTGATGGCCTTGACTAGCAAGGCTTGTCAGAGTTGCATGGGTTCCCCATGGACAATGCATTTCCATCTTTCAGCTTCAAGTTCAAACCTAGTCATCTGAATACTCACGTTTTGCTTTCTGGTTCCGGAAGTGCGCTTGTTCACTTGAGGGGCCTGCAGCAGAATGACACATTTCAGATCATCACTCACAAGCAGCAAGGAATGACTTTTTCATTTAAGGCCCACATTACATTTGATAAACCAACCACAAACTTGAAAAGTCAGAATCATGGCATAAGTGATCGCTGATTTCTATGGAAAGTACCATGTACTAAGTATTTAGTCATGTTCAACAGGACAGAGAGATTAATCTTAAATAATGAATACTTGTTAATTGAAATGAACCAGTAGATGGTTCATCAACATAGCTTTTCCCATTTTTTCCTAACCACATTAACTCCATCAGCAATATTCACCATATGTACATCCATGTCAACAACACTTGCTTTGAATGGTTACAGCTTCAGTTCTTAACCCTCCGGGTGTCAGACTATTAGTGCCCGAATGTCACCGGTTTTTCCCTGATCACGGGTCATGTGCCAAATGACCAAATAAGCATACAACATGCAAAAATAACACATACAAACTACATATCACTAAAAAGCTTATTGAATGAACTATATGTTTATTACCAGAATATGACATATATATTTATGGCAAATAGAAATCACTTCTGGAATGCAGCCTTAAATTATTTTTTAAAAACGAAGTCGTCTACCCACCTACTAAGGTACACTTTTATATGGAAGAAGGGTGACAAAAAGCACTTGACAAGCAAGCAAAAACATTATCCTACCCAAGAAAAAAATATGTAAGCATTGCTTGGCTACAAGAAACTTGGAAAGGATTCAAATATTATGAGTGCCCACGGAATGCTTTCTGTTAATTTTGGGGTACATGATAATTTTGGCCAACATAAGCATTCAAATACAAGATATGTCAGCAAAACCCAGATGAAATTGTAAGGAAATGAATAAAGGTGAAATAAAAAGTATCACTATCTACACACCTCACTTTTTACATTCATGATAAAGAAACTTTGTTGAGTTGATATCAAATCAGAAATGTGTCAACAATAATATAAGCTACTTCTGGTGAGTATAATTTTTTTAAACAGTTTTGGTAGCATCTAATCTAAGACTATTATAGAAGCATGCAAATGTGAAAAATCAAAGGATTAAATGTCACTTTCCTTCCTGCTGTGAGCTTCAACATGCAAAATATCAAGACAGGAATGAGCAACTTTGCCTCAGCAATGAGTCTTCATCAGAGTTCAAAAAGCCAAGGTCAGAATAAGGCAATTCTGATATGCCACTATCAACAGAGACTGTTCAGTCATCCTCCTCTTCCTCTCCAGCTCCCTCTAGTCTGCCACGCTTTGGAATTCTTCTGTAGTGCTCCAACCTTGGCTCACAGGCCAAATGGCATCCCACGTCACATCCTGGACAGTAGGTTCTCGATCTCTTCCTGCCTTTCCCTCTGGTGGATGGACTGCAGACAACACAGGTCCTTTCCTTCTTCCCGAGATCGAAGTCCGAATCATTGTTGTTATCCTCTATCTCGACATCAGGATTGTCTTTGCTATCTATTACAGCAGCAAGAACCTCAAACGCACTTCATATACAACGTAAGCGTTCAGTCTCGCCAGAAGTACTCGGTTGATCCGCCATTGTGGGCGGTCGAGCGCATGCTTTGTTTACATTATGTTTCCCTATTGGATCGCTATTTCTAGAGCCTTCTTTCCATGATCAGTTACTCAGCCAATGAAAACCTGTGTCTCAGAGGAAATATTACTGCGCTGCCACAGTTTTGGCTACGTAGATCACAAGTAGTGCTTCGTCTCCTCTGTTTAGATCATAAACGTCAACATGCGCAATGGCAATCAGTACGCTAATTCTATGAAAAATTATTTCAAAACAAGCAAATACTGTGCTGAAATTGTTTATGACACCCTTTCAAACTTATATTCTGACTAGATTGTTCTTGAAAATCTCTTAATCATACGAGATTCGTTGTAATTGATGCTCTGCACATTCGCGGAAGTGAACGCACGTCGCCATCTTTGTTGACATGTTGCCCTCCGTGAGGGAAATGGGGGAGAAAACGATAACAAGCGCTTTTGTGGGTCTAAATATGTGTTTATTTTAATCCAAAATGAATATTATTTCAAGAAATGATATAATCTGCTGTTTTAAGACCATCACAATATCTTTCTCAACCACCAAAATTCTGAACCGACCAGGTTGGTTCAAGGAACCTGGCAATGATTCTTGAACCGACCAGATCGGTTCATGGCACTCGGATGGTTAAACATGATTGTCAATACCAAAGTGGTATCCTTGCAAGCAGATCTTGGCATATTAATTCGTAAAGAGGACAATACTGACCTAAATAACAAAACAAATATAGTAACTGTGCTACTTGGTGGCCACAAAATCTAAGAAAAATGTAAATACAGACATTTTTATCTTGGATGTCGGGAAGTCCTTCATGAAAACTTTCTGTTTTGGAGACCTGGTAACCACAATCCCAAGCTATGTGCTCCCACCAGTGACAGCTTCCTTCACCCAACTCCCCAAGCAACCAATTCAATCTACATGCATGGATGGTCCTACTACAAACCTCCTTGAGCTCCCGGAGAAGACCAACCATGACTTCCATGACTTCAAGAACGTCCCCGGGAATGACAGCTTTGTTGTTTTGGTCCGCCACATGCAAGGCTTGCATCTCCCACAGTATCTTGATGAGCGCCTGCATTGTGAAGAGGCATTCGACCTTGTGTTCCTCCTTGATTCTGAAGCGCATCACCAGAGCAAACTTCCACAGCTCCACACACATTTGGAACTGCAACAGTCATCGGCATCACCCTTAATTCAAGTCATATCTCCCATTGCCTTGATGTCAGCATCAATATGATTTAGATGGCAACGAAGAAAAGGCAATAACTCATTTGACAGCAGCAACAGCAGGAGTACATTGGAAATGAAAGTACCGACACCACTGTTTCCAGTGCTACTTATGAATCATTATCATCATCATCATCATCCATCATGGCATGGTCATCTGATGACCCAACCAGGGATTAGCTTCAGGGGAAACTGGGTTTGCAGGCTGCCAGACACAACCTGTCTCTGGTCTGTAGCAACTAGGGATGAAAGTCTCAGAAATAAATTGGGGTACAAAAGGTCACTGGAACATATCATGATCATCATGACTGATATTATTGCCATCCTGATTACATGTGGGGGGTAGTAGGACCCTAAAGCCCTGCAGCCTGGGATTCCAGCTGATTAGGTGGGCACAGAGCAGTTCTGGCCATGTAAAAAATCATTCATGTGTGTGTGTGTGTGTGTGTGTGTGTGTGTGTGTGTGTGTGTGTGTGTGTGTGTGTGTGTGTTTATGTGTTAGAGAGAGAGAGAGAGAGAGAGAAAGAGAGAGAGAGAGAGAGAGAGAGAGAGAGAGGGGGGGGGGGGGGGAGGGAGGGAGGGAGGGAGAGGGGGGGGGGGAGAGAAGGAGGGGGAGAGGGGAGAGAGAGAGAGAGAGAGAGAGAGAGAGAGAGAGAGAGACAGACAGAGAGAGAGAGAGAGAGAGACAGACAGAGAGAGAGAGAGAGAGCAAGCAAGCACCAGTGTTGCTTGAACCACAGAGAAACAAGAAGGGCAACAAAGCCCATACGACTCACATGCTTGACCTTGACCGTTACATGACCTTGACATTTACATGACCTTGACCTTCAGGTGACCTTCAAGGTCAAGATCAAACAACTAAACCAAGCAATGACATCATACACAAAGAAATGCTTTACACATTGTCCTACCAAAATACATGTGACCTTGACCCAAGGTCAAGGTCATCCAAGGTCATGCAACACAAAGCTGTTAATTCAAGACATAGGAAGCACAATGGTGCTTATTGGCACTTTCTACCATGAGATATATGGTCACTTTTAGTGGTTCACTACCCCATTTTGGTCCCATTTCATAAGGGTCAAAGTGACCTTGACCTTAATGATATGTGATCAAATGTGTCTCATGATGAAAGTATAACATGTGTACTACGATGTTATGAAGTTTGGAAGAGTTATCTTCCATAGTTCAGGGTCAAGGTCACTTCAAAATATGTATACAATCCAACTTTAAAGAGCTCCTGTGACCTTGACTTTGAAGCAAGGTCAAGTCACTCTGTATGTTTTTTGACGCCTTGTCATCCTACACCATCATGCCAAATTGGGTGTTGATAGACTTAATAGTCTCAGAGAAAAATCCAACGTTAAAGTTTTTTAACAGATTACAGGACGCCCAGACGCCCGGTCTGCCTGGATGCCCGGATGGGCGACACTGGTGACCTATGAAAGTATAACATGTGTACTACAATGTTATGAAGTTTGGAAGAGTTATCTTCTATAGTTCAAGGTCAAGGTAACTTCAAAATATGTATACAATCCAACTTTTAAAAGCTCCTGTGACCTTGATCTTGAAGCAAGGTCAATCAAACTGGTATCAAAAGATAGGGATTACTTTGCCCTATACACCATATATAGGTCAGGTATCCAATCTCAAAAACTTCAGAGAAAATTGGGAAAATGTGAAAAATGGCTGTTTTTAGACAACATTTACGGCCCCTGCGACCTTGACCTTGAAGCAAGGTCAAATCACTATGTATATTTTTTTTACGACTTGTCATCATTCACCATCATGCCAAATTGGGTGTTGATAGACTTAATAGTCTCCGAGAAAAATCCAACATTAAAGTTTTTTACAGATGCCCGGACGGACGAAACGGGTGAGTACATAGACTCACTTTTGCTTTGCATGTGAGTAAAAAAATTACAAACATCAACCAGCTTTACTGAGAAAGATAAGACTTTTTTGTCCTAGGTACCTGTACAAGTTTTGGACGTTAGAGAGTGGTGTCCACTGCACAGCAACCAAGTGACTTAACCACACTGCAATTGTTCCTGCATCAGTGACGGTTTGTCACATGGCTGCACTGTCCTGTGCACAGCAAGTCGCCCAAGTCGCCAAAATCACCAGCTTTCGCCACTAACTGCATCACTAACATTTCTATTGCAACCTGATTCTTCATGATTGCACAAATACTTGAAGCACACCCTACATCTGGAAGTTGCAGCACATGCTCTGAGATTCTGAGTGAGCCAAGTTTGCTGGGCAAGGTCTATTGCCATAAGGTCAAGAAAGGGACCAAGTCTACTAGTTTTGTTTTCAAACCTTCCCCCCCAAATTTTTTTTTTTTAATGCAGCTTTATTATATTTATATTAAAAAAAACAAAAATATGGACATGGTCTTTGTTTACTCGTAAGTACCTCTGTGTAAATTTTGTCTGATACTTACAGGGGTAAATGACAAAAGGTTGTGTGTGAATTTGGGGATTTCTTAAAGCAGTGCCGATAGCCCAAACAATCCCAATTATGATGCCAGGATAAGAAATAATTCAAGTCATGTTTACATGAAACTTTACCTTCATACTTCTATCATCCATTTTACCCATGTTGCAGATGTGCAAACTTAGACTCACCTGGTGCAAGTCTGCATACACTGCACCACGGTACATCATGGCAAAGGTGGTGTCCTTGTGCACCAGGCCCACAATCCGGATCTTGGTCAGGAGGCTGTGCATGCAGATGATGTCTTCATCTTCAAGAGCCTCCAGTTCCTTCATGGAATTGGTTTCACGGGCATGCTGGAAAGCCTCATGAGTCTCTGTGGGGAGGACCTTCAGGACTGGGGGGGTCTGCGAGAACCTCAACTCCATGGCTTTCTTCCACAGTCTCAGCCCTTTCTCCACGTTCTGCTTCTCCTCAATGGCATTACACCCCAGCAGTTCCCACGTGTCGATCCACTTCTGCAGGGGTATTTCTTTCTTATCTCGGGTTCTTGCAATTTCAAAGATAATCTCGGCTACCTCCTGTTGTCCCCGCAAGCCTGCACACTGCAAGGCATCATCCCCCATTTTGTTCTTCATCCAGTAGTTGGAGCCCTTTTCTAGTAGCAGGTTCACTGTGCCTATGTGTCCCTCCCTAATAGCATAGTGCAGCGGCAGGTTTCCTGAGTTGTCCGTCTCATTGATGTTGGCGCCCTTCTCAATGAGGAACTTGCAAAGTTTAGGGCTCTGCACCGAGTTTATCAAGCAGGTGCCCCCATTGAAGTTAGGTTTGTGGATGTTGGCCCCATTCTCCACGAGGTATTGAACCACTTCAATGTTGGTCATGTAGCATGCTGAGCGCACTGGAGTGGATCCGGTGTCTGACAGAGCATTTATGTCTCCACCCCGTTCAAGGAGAAGCTTCACTATATTCAGGCGATTGGCCACTGCAGCAACCCAGAGCGGAGTGACAACATGGCGGACAAACTCCCCTGGCACTTGGTAGACCCCTGTCTGCTCCACATCGGCACCACACCTGTCAATAAGGAATCTTGCCATGGACAGAGAGCCATTCACACAGGCTGTGAAGAGTGGTGCATTTCCATCCACTCTGATGCTGACGATGGCCTGGCGCACATCAAACTTATACTTCATTACAGTTCTCTGCAGTCTGAGGAGCTCCTCCTCCAGAACACACTTGTGCACCACTGCACTTGCATTTGCCCTCTCTGCATCTCCCGCATCAGCGCCACCCTTGCGGTGTGGCATTGGGTTGCTGTCTGGTAGGTCTTCCATTTCTGCTGTGCACTGATCTGATGAAGCCTTCAAAAGAAAGGAAAGAGGAAGGATAAAAGTCAGTGATGGCAATCGTGTGAAGTTTTTCAAATTTGACTTCAAACTTCTTACAAACTCAAGAAAGAGGAATGGAGTGAATTTAGGCTAATCACTTGTAGTAGTACAGCATTTAACAACAGTAACAAGTCAAAATGGCTTAACAAAGAAAATACACTAGTGGCTACTTAAAAATTATAATCAGAAAATGTAAAGACAGGGGTTGTATGCAAAGCTATTTTAGTGTGTAAATTATAAAAACACGTAAGCAGCATAAACCAGAGATATCAAGAACAACAAATTTAGCAAAACAGCAGGATCAACAAACAATACCATCATTAAGCATCAATAAATCAAGTCAATAATCATTGTGACCACCCTGGGCACTGAACAGTGCTGTCAGCCTGTGTGGCGTGGCATCAATAAAATTAACATTTGCATAGCAAATCATGTCAGTACTGGGTGTGACCACCCTGGGCATGCAGTAATGCTGTTAGCCTGTGTGGCGTGGAGAGCACTATCTCATTCAGCTGTCTCCAGGGAGTGGCAACCCATTCTTGCAGCAAAGCTGCCTGCAATTCTGCCTTGACCTGGGAGCCAAGTTCCTCTGCCACACTGGCCAATCCATATTGGATAGGGTTCATGTCTGGGAAGAGGGGCAGCCACTCCAACACTGTACATCTTGGTCAGCAAGGAGCTGTGTTTGCACCAGCAACATGAGGTCTTGCATTATCCTGCATGACGGTGACTTCACGATGGTGTTGGATATATGGAAGGGCATGTCATGTCAAGATTTTCAGTCTGTAGCACTCAGTGTTACAGTTACCCTTAATGACAACGAGGTTTGAGCACCAACCAAAGCAAATGGCACCCCAAACCCTGACAGTTCCTCATCCAAAGCAAACAGTCTGGGCAATGGATGGCCCAGCGAACATCTACCCATGTCGCCTGTAGACTTGTCGGTGACCATCATAGAGGTACCGCTGGAGTATGGACTCATCACTGAAGTGAACATGAGATTTCTCCTGTAGTGATTGGGCAGGTGCCTGTTAGTGCTGTTTAGGCTGTAGCCCAGAGAAATTGATGGCCTTGCAATGAGCATCAGGCACAATGCCAACACATGCCCTGTAGGCTTGAATTCCACATATCATGAGTCTGTGACTAATTGCTAGTCTGTGACTAACAGTTCTTCTGCTATCTGTGTACAAGGCCGTAAACAATCCCTGATGCACCATCAGACAGATGTAGTTGTTCTGAGCTGGTGTCCCTACCCTCCATTGACCAGGTCAAGGATGATGTTTGTGGACCCTGTCTCCTGGTGACACAGCAGATTGACTAACACCAAAGTGACGAGCAACCTGGCTTTGGGTTGCCCCAGACCTCAACTTCCCAATGGTTTGATCTTGTTGAACTTGAGAAGAACATGAGATGACAGTTTTTTCTCCATAATTATATCTTTAAAGATTATTTTAAGGCCATTAACAGACTTGCTTAGGTGATCGTTAAAGCCACATGACATTAAAACAATCATTTCTTCAAGTTCTCCCTAACAGAAACAAAGAAGGTTATTTCCCTGGATTATTGTTCGTCCTTAGTAATAAAAAGGGTGTCCAACAATGACACATATTATTTGGTTTACTGCTATGAATATCTTTTAATATTTGGAACACATTTGGGTATTAAGCTTTTAAAGTTCTGGTATATATATATATATGAATCTGACATTATATACAAGAAAAAGAATGTGTGGAAGGTAGAAGGAATGGGTGTGTAAACAAATAAAAGTATGAACCCATTCATAAAGGGTTGGGTTGGTGAATGAATGGGTGGGATCATACATACTAAGACAATACTACCTCAATTTTTTTTCCCATCAAAATGACACAAACTGAGTTTTAATTTTATCCTCAATAATGATCTCCAGCCATCTGCCTACAGTTATTGTGAAGATCAAAGCTCATACTGCACCGAAAATGCTTTTTGAAATATAACTTTCATTATGAGGGTCTGAATAAAACACCTTATTACATATATATATGTGCACGTCCACGATGTTGGCAAAAATGGCGGAAATGCTGGTTGCCCTCACAAAATTATGATTCCTAAAGTCTTAAAAGCTCCAGATGGGCATGATTTGTGATGATATAGCTTCATTAAATGTTTTTCTTCTAGTCTGCGTGTTTATATGTTTCATTTCGGTACCATGAGGTTCACAAAAACGAAATAACGGCACTGCTTGTGAACAAAATGACGCCGGCAAGCGTGACATTCGCCGAGTGCAGATTTAGTTTGCTCGAGTTCTTCTTTGAGATGCATTCAAAAGGTGAATCTTTGGTGAAAATATGCATTTCCAACACCATATTTATTACTCATGCTATTAAAAACTGGGTTTCTAGAAGAAAAGTAACAGTATTGGCCACTCGAAAAAGAGCAATATGTACGTTACTATGGTTTCCCTCGAACCATGGGAGATATAAAAAAAATTTGAACAACACCGAGTGGTAAAATTGCCGAGAACCAAGGTCATGATTGTGTTTCATTCATTTCACAATCGAAAGAAATAAACAAGATAATGAACGCACATAGATAATACACTGTTATAGCGCATATCTCTGAAGTCGGTTTCGATCGTTTCACCGGTAACTTACATTTTCTACACGTGTAGCAAAAATGTCGCACGATAATTTCCGCCTTCAACCACTCAGGCAACCTTGCCCTTGTATTTCGGGCTTGTTTACACCGTTTCTGGTCGTCTCCTGACCTTTACACGCTATTTTTGACCAATGAAACGGCTTCGTTTCTGCTTGCTGCAGAAGTAACTTAACGTCAGGCGAGCGCACGTGGGTTTTTTCTATCAGCTTGAATCTTATGAAACGATGTCCATCCGACTCATAATCTGCTAAATAACAATTTCTAGAATAGTTGAAATAATGCTCAAAGGACTAGTGTTGTGAAATAATGCCTCTTTTATTGATAATTCACTCAAATCGTGACCACAAGCATTTGGCTTCCTTGGTAACTTACACACGCTCAATCCTTCATGCTTCTGTCATCATAGCGACCGAGGCATGTTTTTTTCAATAAAAAGTGAAATGGTGCAGCTCTTGTGTGTGGATTATTTTGTTTTTTTTGTTTGGTCTTATCCTGTTTGTTATGTATTGTGTGTAATCAATGCTTATACAAGTTATAGTCCCATAAAGCTGAGTTTAAGTGGCCAACAATGACCATCTTTGGTGTGGTTTCTCGTCACTTACGTCATATCTAGCTGCTGCTTGAAATGTACACATGTGTATTTATAGTGCTAATACATCAAGGTTATATGATCTGAATCACTTTATTCATATATTTATTCAAACTTTCGAAAAATTTGCTATAATTTTTGAACAGTAAAGATTCAAAGGTGCTTGTTTAGCGTAAGTTACGGTTTCCATGTAAACACAATTTTTATGTCATAATAAATACACAACAAACTTAGATTTTTTTTCATCAAATGACACATCTGGGTCATTTGCAAACACTCAAGGTGGAAATAAAGTGCAACTGTCACAAATAAAGACAATAGAGTCAAAAGATGGAAACCATGTAACTTACATCATGGCCGTCGGTGCACATTTTATTGTGATCATTGTGGAAAATCCTTACAAGTTTTTCTGTCTTAAATCACATGATAAG